>PVHY01017102.1:0-32213 GCA_004024945.1 Uropsilus gracilis
CCCAGCCTCAGCTTCCCAGGTAGCTGGGATGACAGGCGTGCGCCACCACGCCCAGCTATTTTTTTGGGACTAGGTCTCGCTATGGGCCCCAGGCGGGACTCGAACCGCGATCCCTGGCCCCGGCCGCTTCATAGGCTGAAGCTTACAAGCACGAGCCACCGTGCCCGGCAACTGTGCCTTTTTAAATAAGAAAATTTTGCCAGCTTTTCATTGACATGAGGATTGTAGGGGGCAGAGTGGGCACAGCAATTAAAAAGTTTGAAACTCTCTTCTCTAAGCACCTGTATTGCTTAGTTTAAATACAATAAAAACAGGCATATGAGTCAAGTTAAAAAGGAAGGGTAGCCAGGAATGGTGGCGTGCTTCTTAGCAACAGCCTATGGAGTCATGGCTGGGTCTGGGGGTTGCAGTTTGAGTGACAGGGCAACACAGTGAGACCTAGTCCCCCAAAAATAGCTGGGCATGGTGGTGCGCCTGTAATCCCAACTACCCAGGAAGCTGAGGCTGGGGATTGCTTGAGTCCGTGGTACCCAGGGCAATGTGAGCCTGTGGTTCCATGGGCAAAAACAGTGAGACTAGTCTCAAGAAAGGGTAGGCTGTGAGGATAAAAAGTATTACCAGAAGAGTTTTACTACAAAGATATACATTAAAGATCGACTATCCATGATCCCTGACTGCATTCTTAATTCTGCTGGTGATAATCACTTAGTGACTGTTATTGCAGTGATAAATCCCATTGTCTTCTCATGGCATTGTGACCGAAATTATGCAGTGTTTTTACCCTTTAAGTCACCTGCATATAAACTAACAGGTGCTCAAGAAATCAAAGCATTACATAAGCATACCCAAACAACAACAACATGGCTGGTCCTGCCATGCATTGAGAAATGCCAGGGTTTTGCTGACAGTCTTGTGGTTGAAGACTTACTGTTTCACTGAAAGTTATTCACACTGCACATCCCACTCAACTTAAACCAAAAATACAGTGAAAACTGTACCAGCCTCAGACTTATTGGCACTTGGATTTTACTAAAAAAGTGAAGTGTGAAGATATCTGACAAGCATGGAAGTCTGAGCTGGGAGGTGAACAAGAGATCTTAAATAAAAACGAATAGAACTACTTCATGCTGAACCAAACTCTGGACTTCTCCACCAAACATTACAAAACTTCCTGCTTCCGGACAGCTCATTATTTGGTTCAAGTCTTCACATTCTTTTATTAGTCATGACCTTTCAGCAAGCTTTTATTCCTTATTGTGTGAATAATACCAGACTTTTCAGTGTTGCTGATCAGACTGAATGCAACCAAATGAATAAACTGGCCCAGAGTTCATGGCCCAAGGAGGGACGTGGATTACAGCAAACTCTCAGCAGCCTCAGCCGAGGTGGTCCAACACCTCAGACTCTTAACATAGTTGTACACACGCATCTCTCTGCCTGTCTTAAACACACAGTCACCTGGACACTTCCATGCTATTCCACGACAGTCACTTGCATTAGGTCTGCAGAAACGGACTCGGCAAGGCACTGGCCAGATCTGTGGGTAGGAGCGAGGCAACAGATACCACAACAGTGAACCTCATTACCGGCTGTCACTAGGGTCTCGTCAGGCCCAGATCTGGCCTCGGAGCCATATGTCACCAGGCTCAAAGGCACAGGCAAGGAGCAAGAACCCCGGGGCCAGAGGATCAGAAAACAAGGGGGAGGCAGCTCCTGAATACGTAGACTTACACCCCGAAACTGAGGAGGGTAACCCCTGAGGGGGGGGGACCCTGACGAGAAAGCTCCTCATGGGGGGAGCTAACACATCGCCCAGGCCTGCTGAAAGGGGTGTGTTGGGGGCTGAGGGGGGGTGGAAGGGCAGTGTGGGTCCCCACTTCAGAGACCTGAAGAAATGAAAATAAACCAAGTTCTCACTTCCTGGTCGACCGCTCGGCTCCAAGGCCCCCGCCACGGACGGCCGAGCGGGAGACAGGCGTCCGGGGGGACCCACCCCGGCCCCCACCGCCCGAGCTCGCCCTCGCGCTCGCCCTCCTCAGGGCCTTACACGGTGACGTGACCGGAGCCGCGGACCACCACCGGGTCCGGCGAGTACTTGAGCAGCTGCTCCTCCAGGGCCCGCTCCTCGTCCTCCTCCTCCTCATAGATCTCGTCGAAATCCGCCATCCTGAGCCTCCGAGGCCCCTGCCCGGCGGAGCCTGACTCCAGGAGCCCGGGCCGGGCGACGGGCTGACGAGGCGGCGGAGGCTGAGGGGAGTCGCTGCTGTGGGCGCAGAGGCCGCGGAGTTCGCTCCCGGCGCTGTGGGCTCCGGCTACTGAGGAGAAGGGGTCCCGGCCGCCGCCGCCGCCGCCGCCATTACCGTCAGCAATAACAACAACACAATGTCAACATCCGCCTCAGGGCCGACACCACGAGCAGCTCCGCCGTCGCCGCCGCAGCAGCAACTCAGGCAACCACAGCAACAGCCGGAGCCACCCGCTGCGGGAGCAGCCGGCTACGGCATCGCGAGACTTCCCGGGAGTGCGGGCGGGCGCGTGGGCGAGGCGGGCGGGCGCGTGCACGTGCGGCCACGCGCGCTCCCGGGCTGCCTTCCGTCTCACCTACGCTTCCACCCGCCTCGGGCGCCTCGGGCGCCTCGGGCGCGCTCCCGCGGGCGCGGCCCCGCCCTCCAGCTCCGGCGTTGCGGACCCGCCAAGGGGTGCCGCTGCGGGCGGGAGGCGTTGACCCCCTCCCCAAGCCGGAGAAGGGCGTTTGGAGTGTTGATTGGGGCATCTAGTTACCCCCAGTCAGCTCGAACCGAAACAGCTAAAAATAAAAGCCTGACTGAAACAGAGAATTTCTTTGCACGCGGGACCGCCCGTTTAGCTAATCTCGCTTTTCAACAGTTTGTTTCGTCTGTGGAGAAAACCGGCTCGGGGACTTTCCCAGCTCGAGTACCCCTACAGACCCGCTGGAAACCTCGTGTCCACTCACTCTCATGCAGCATTCTGCAAACATGTCCACCTTCAAACATCCCATCATCCCTTTAAATATAATTCAATAGACGTGGGCAACGACGGGATCTTTTTTTCTCACAGGAAAACTCACTGTAGTTGTGACAGGAAACGAAATGCATAAATGGCCTGGATTGCAGATGAGGATGCAGCCTCCTGCACCAGCCATAACCTGTTTTCTTCCATTGAGACTTTAGGAAATGCCTTTCCCTTCCCTGCCCTTGGTTAACTGGCAGCCTCTGGCACAGAAAGGAAGGGGAGTGGGCTACCCGGGGAAGGATGGTAGCTGATGGTAGCCATCGGCACTGGCGAGACTGTTCTCCAAGAACAGTTTATGTCCTGGCAATGGGTCACTGTGAAAGTTGAGAAAGGGGGTAAATGGGGCCAATGAAGACGGTGAGAAGTGGAGAAAATGGTTGAAGGAAATGAGCACAGTTAACCAAGAAGGGAAAGCACAGTGAGTGTATCAGAATTACTGTATCCTTTTGTATGCCAGTATACTGCATACCTCTGTTCACATTGGTTTAGTTGCTCAAGTAATATGTACTGAAGGGCAGACAGTGTACAAGTATGGTGTGTGTGTGTGTGTGTGTGTGTTGATGGGGGGGGGGACGGGGACAAAGATGTACAGTCCCTGTTTTCTAATAGTTTGCTTCTCATTAAGGCAACCACTGTCACTCTTTTTTTGTTTTGTTTTGTTTTTTGAGACTAGGTCTCGCTGTGTTGCCCAGGGTAGTCCCTATCCTGCGAACTCAAGCAATCCCTGGCCTCTTGCCTCCCAGCGCTTGGATTACAGGAGCACGCCACCATACCCGGCTACCATTGTCATCCTGTCAGATGCCCAGTAAAAGTTCCCAAGAGTGCTATGAAGCCTACAGGAAGCAGCCTGGTTTGGTGGTTAACAAACTGGAGTCTAAAGGCCTAAAGGCTTTCAGTCTCAGCTCTCCCACTGACTACATGACCTTGGTTAAGTCACATAACCTGTTTGTTCCCCATGTGCAAAATGAAGGGAGTCATGGTAGCTAGTCCATTGGGATGCTCTGCAGATTAAATGACTTCATACATGTGAAAAACCTCACAGAAGGCCTGGCAATAGGAACTCTCTAAGGCCCCAGGCTGCTCATGGACTCCGGGAATCGCTGCAATTTTTATACTGTCATGATTTACTGGTTGTGGAGCCCATGGCTAACATCATTTAATATTCCCCAAGAACGCTGCGAGGTAACCATGGTGGAGAGAATTATGTCTGAGCTCCAGAGATGCTCTGTGCATTTCTCGCTGCTGAAGGACTATATGCTAGCATTTGAAGAGGTATGAACTGATACCACTAAAACCTACGCAGTGTTGTCAACCAACATGACCTCAACAATTAATTTTAAAATTAAGAAAATATTGTAATAAAATGTAATAGTCAAATGGAGGGTACACAGCTTCTGGATCTGCTTCTTCGCGAAACTGTTCTCACTTAAAAGAATAGCTGCAGAGGCTGGACACAGTGGCATGTGCCTTTAATCCCAGCCTAGGAGGGAGGCTAAGACAGGGAATTGCTTGTGTCCATGGGTTCGAGACCCACATAGCAAGACCTAGTATCAAAAAATAGTTGGGCGTGGTGGTGCGCACCTGTAATCCAAGCTACCTGGGAGGCTGAGGCTGGGGATCGCTTGAATCCGAGGCACCCCAGGCAACATAGCGAGACCTAGTCTCAAATAAATAAATAAATGGATAGATAGATAGATAGATAGATAGATAGATAGATAGATAGATAGATAAAAATTAAAGAACAGCTGCAAATAGGAGGATGAGAAAAGAGCAAAGAAAAGGAAGGCCAATATATTCCAGTCATGGTCCACACCCTCTCTGCTGTCACTGTTAGTTCACCTTTCTATAGAAACAATGGCCAAAATAAGAGGATGGGTACCCTCCAAAATATCCAAATCACATATTTGACAACTTCCCAAGGGCAGAGGAAGTCAAGCACAGATTGTTAAATTTCCAGCATTATCCACAGTTTCTGCTTCAGGGCTCAATAAAAGTTACCCAAATTGAGATATACTGTTACTAATGTTATTTCCAGAACATCATGAGTTCATTAGGCTTCTGAGGACTGTGAGAACTTCAGCCTTATCTTAACACTAGCTATATGTGGGAGAAATGTTCTTATTCTAAGATCTCTTCCACAGAGAGATCTTTGTAACTCCCACAGCCTTGGTGTAAAGTGGGAGCTGCCTTATTGCTCTGCTACTTTGCTGTTCTTTTCCCTGCTCTGAAAAACCTGTCAGAGCCAGCAAAAGGGTGTGGGACCTGGGAACAAGGCCCAGAGCGTGAGGGTAGGATGAGTCAGACCGTTGACAGCATAAAGGCAAATTCCATCTCCAAACCTCCAGGGTCCAGTATCCTGTCAAACTCCATCCGTGGGGGCGAACCTCCTTCTCACGTTCTTTTACCTCAGTGTTCTGGTGCTCTCCTGCTCTCTGCCTTGTTGGTCTCTTCTTCACTTGAGTTTCCCTTTACATTCTGGCCTCATAACTTCCACATTTGCCTTCAGTTCAAATGGCTCAAAACCAGAGAATTATACCTCAGGGATTTCATGAGGCAACAAATCTTCACTAGCTTTTAAGGTGAATAATCCTAGACTTGAAAAACTCCAAGACCTATCACTACTTATCCAAATAGCCTTACACACATTCAATTTTCTAAGCTTCTCTTTCTCAGTCCTAGAATAGAACCTACATCATGGGGGTATCAAGGCTCAAGTGATATAATGCATGTGCCATGGAGTGAATGGTGTCCCCCATTCAAATGTGGAAGCCCTAACTTCCAGTGTAATAGTGTTTAAAGATAGGGCTTTTGGGAGGTAATTAGGTTAAGTGAGAATGGAATCATCAGGACAGGATTAGCTTGTTCCAGGTCTCCCTTCTCCCCTTCTTCTTTACTCCCCTTCAGCTTTCTACCTATGTGAGGACAGGGGGAGAAAAAGATTGCATCCTACAAGCCAGGAAACATAATTCTCCCAAGAATCAAATTAGTGGGACTCTTGATCTTGGATTTCTCAACTACCAGAACCTTGAGAGGTAAATTGCTGTTGTTCAAGCTCCCCTAGCCCACGTTGCTTTGCTATAGTATCTTGAGCTGACTACGACAGCATATATATAAGTCCTCACTTGTTCACTCCTTTAGTTATGAGTCTCACTCACCAACAAATGGGTTGAATTATGACCATGTGCCCTACTCTGTGCCAGGAACTAGGGTTTAGCAAGAAGGCTGTAAACAAAACGCAGTCCTTGCCAGCATGTATAATAAAGACCATGGAGGAAGACTGGCAGTCATAAAACCAAATTAACCACTAGAATTGTGATCAGTCCTGTGGAAAAGCACAGAGGGTCATTACCAGACCTAACTCACTGAGAAATCAGGAATTCTTTTCTCAGGACATGACCTTTAAGCTGTTGAGCTAAGCAAAGTACAAGGATGGGGAAATAGAAGAAAGGAGAACATTCCAGAGAGGGGGGACAGCATGTTTGTCTTCATTCAGGTGCTAAAACAGAATGTCATGACTGGGTGACATACAAACAAAAGAAATTTATTTCTTAGAAATCAGAACCTAGCTGAGCACAGTGGCACATACCTGTAAGTGACAGCCTATGGAGTCATGGCTGGGGCTGGGGATCATGGTTTGAGACCTACCCGGGGCAACATAGTGAGACCTAGTCCCCAAATAGCTGGGCATGGTGGCACATGCCTGTAATCCCAGCTACCTGGGAAGCTGAGTCTGGGGATTGCTTTAGTCCATGGTACCCCAGGCAACAATAGCAAGACCTAGTCTCCAAAAAAAAAAAAAAAAATCAGAACCTGATCAACTCCCATAGATCCCACTTCTTAATACTATCAACTTGGGGGCTAGGATAGGAATGGGGGTCAGGGGTTGAGAAGAGGAAGGGAGCATTAGTCTATAGCAATATTTGAATGCGTTGAAGCAGATAAAACTATGGCCTACATCAGGTACAAACCAAAACTAGGGTGGTTGGCCACAGTGAGAAAGGCAGAATCAGATTTGAGATGGGATCATAAAGGTTGATGAGAACTTGAAGGCCTTTTTAAGCAGTTTCAATTTTATCCTAAAGGAGATACTCTGAGTATGTGAAGCCAGGTGGTAACATTATCAAGTCTCCAAATGGGAGACCAATGCTGGGTCCAACTAACCTGGCATTCAGCCTCCCACAGTCATCCCTCCCTCCCCAGATGATTGTGGTAACTTGGATCTCTCCTATTTATAGTGTTTGTGATCGGCTTAAGCTGATTGCATTCCCAGCTCCAAGAGTGAACATATGACACAGAAGGGGCTAATCAGAAGCAGGAATATCCTGGGACACAGGACTGATTCCAATGGACACTTGATTCAAACAGAGCCAGCTGGGCATGTTGGCATGCACCTTTAATCCCAGCCTAGGAAGGGAGGCCAAGACTAGGAATCACTTGAGTTCACAGATTCAAGACCCACTCAGGGCAACATAATGAGACTTAGCTCAAAAATTGCTGGGAGTAAGCCGGGCACAGTGGCTTGTGCCTGTAAGCTTCAGCCCATGAAGCGGCTGGGGTTAGGGATCGCGGTTCAAGTCCCGCCTGGGGCCTGTAGTAAGACCTAGTTCCAAAAAATATAGCTGGGCGTGGTGGTGCGCACCTGTAATCCCAGCTACCTGGGAAGCTGAGGCTGGGGATTGCTTGAGTCTGTGGTACCCCAGGCAATGAGAGCCTGTGGTTCCCCCAACAACATAGTGAGAGCTAGTCTCAAAAAAAAAAAAAATTGCTGGGTGTGTTGGGCGCGCCTGTAATCCCAGCTACCTGGGAGGCTGATGATGCTGGAGATCGCTTGAGTCTGTGGCACCCCGGACAACGTTATCCTGCTGTTCCCCCGGCAACATAGTGAGACCTAGTCTCAAAAAAAAAAAAAAATCAGAGCCAAAATTAAATAAATAAATAACAGCACTTGCAGTAGAGCTATTGGGAAGGGAGGGCGACAATCTTTTTCCTATGAATCTCCTAGGACCGATGTTGGTCTAGCAATAGTGGAAACTGCCTGACTGATGCCATCACTGGAGAAAGTAGGACCTAGGGATGATGCACATGTCATTTTTGTGCCAATAACCATGTTTGAGACCCCTGAGTTCAGCCACACCTACAGCTCCTCTAGATTTATTAGCAAGTAAAATAATGGAATCAGTTTCTGGAATATGAAATACACAACAGAGATGTCCCGTAAAACACTGATAGGTGACAGAGATATTAAATAAATGGAGAGATGGCTGGCTAGCTGGCGGGATGGATGGATGGATGGATGGATGGATGGATGGATGGATGGATGGATGGATGGATGGATGGATGGATGGATGGATGGATGGATGATAGAAATAGGGATCAAAGGAGAAATGTAGGTATTTAGGTAAGGAGGCTCATAAGAGAAGTGCTGGTGGGAAATAAATGCACTTGGAATCTGTTGGCTCATAGACGGTGAAAGTAGCTCTAGATATGACCAAGACAGTCTAGCAATCAGCAGGTGAGATGGCCCAAGGAGAGAGAGAGTAATATGGCAGGAAAGGATTTTAGTGATTAAAGATGGGGATAGAAGGAGGGTTTCCAAGTTAACAGGAAAGAAAAGTAAAAGAAGGAAGTGGTTATGATCCAAGTTGGATGCTCAGAGAGGATATAAAATGGGAATCAATGTATTTATGAAAACAGAAAATCCTGGGGAAGGACCCAACTTTTTTTTTTTGAGACTAGGTCTCACTATGTTGCCAAAGGTAGTCCCAGTCCTGTGGACTCAAGCAATCTCCAGCCTCAGCCTCCCAGGTAGCTGGGAGGTGTAAGCCACCATGCCTGGCTGCTTTTTCAAGACCAAGTGTTGCTGTGTTGCCTGGGGTAGTCTCGAACCCATGAACTAAAGCCATCCTAGGCCTCTTGCCTCCCAGGGCTTGGACTACAGGCTCACGTCACCTCACCCAGCTTAAGACTCAATTTCTGCAACTGGAAACTTAACAAGTAGATCCAACACAGTAGTCTACAAACACATAGAAAACAGAGAAGAAATATAACCATTAGGAAAAAACAGGAATAAAGTCTGACATAGATTTCCACTCCTTAAGTACTGGCTATGGTTAGATTTCCTTACAAAGAGTCCAGTATAGAAAGGAAAGAAAATAACTTTACAGCAATATTACTTGACAAAACAGTAGTTCAGCCAAGTAAACAAGGCCAACATCAACAGGCAAAAATCATGTTAATGATATATATACCTTTGTCATGATATGATAAAAATGTTTCCTTTTTTTTCTGACCTTTCTCCCCAAAACCCAGAATCTCACTGTAATCGTGAGAAAAATATTACACAGATTTCAATTGTGAGACATTCTACACAATTCCTGAAAGGTATCACTGAACATGATTGGGATTATCAAAAATAATGAAAATCTGAGAAATACAGCCAAGAGAAGACTAAGGAGATGCAACCTTAGATGTGATTCTGAAATAGAAAAGGGTAAATAGGCCAAATTTTTGAGAATCTCAATGAGCTATGAACTTCAGTTAATAAGAGGACATCAATATTGATTCGCGGGCTCTTAGCAAAGACACCATCAGATGTCAACAGGGATTCTCTGTACTGTTCTCTCCATTTTCTGTAAATCTAAAACTGCTCTAAAAAGAAAGCTTTATTAAAAAGAGTAATAGAATACATACTATATTCGAGAGGGAAGGAGAAAGTTTTTAGTGCCAGAAGCAAAGATAAAATTTAAAATGTTCATTATAAACTCAGAACTTCAGCCAGGGACTGGAGACGAAGAATCAAGAGGGAGAATTATTGGACCAGAAGTTCAACCAAAGAGCAGTTTTAACCCTGATGCTATAAAAGGAGACTGGATCTTGAGTAGATACAAGGCAGGACCATAGCATTGAACCAGGAACAGCTATAAAGAAAAACCAGAAAAGTCTGCCCAGGGGGCTAAAAAAGAAAGGCAGACATTTTCTCCTGCAATACAGACTTGGGTAAATAAATGTCTCATAAAAAATCAACACCCCAAGTCTGTACTTTGATTGGATGTCATGAATGAGCTCTGAATTTTGAATTTACACCATACCTTTGAAATAGGAATGGCTAACCTAAAAATAACTTGAGGGAGGGATCATATCTAGCAAACCACTTTGGGAAAGCAAGTAAGATGAACTCTAGAACACAGTGCCTGAAATATAATGATGGAATAGACAAAATCAGCTATTTTCCTCCTTATGATTCTATCTCCATTAATATCTAGTAAAAGTGATAGGGATCAAATACTAAGTATAATAAATGGTTTTTCATGTTCTTGAGCCTGATTTGTTTTGATGGGGTAGAGGTAACATGAGCTAATGGCCTCAGAAGTAGAAATAATTCCCTGCCAGACATGAGTGCCATCTTCCTAGCTGTAAGGAAAAATTTTAAATTGCATCAGGAGAGTTTTAAATGGCTCCCTTGAGAAATTCAAATGTCTTGATCCTCTGAGAAAACAAATAAAATGCCTTACTGAAACCTTACTTATAGGTGTAATTCAAGGAAAGAAATGAGTTCTCTCAATTGACTTGGATCCTTGAAAAAATAATAAATTAGCCTTAACATTTACAGATTGTGTCTCAGTCTTAGATTTGCAGCCTCGGAGTGTATGCAAAAGACCTAGCAGTGGCAAAGGTTGTGTCTCTACAACTATGTACAAGGCTCTGGGGAGCAACAGATTCTCTTCAGCTTCTAAAGACATCTCTGTGACTATGGAGATTGAGGCAGAGGGAGAGAAATGCTCTAAACTAGATAGGGGAGCATCCTGAGAACAGACGAAGGGGATGGGGGTGGGAAGTGAGACAAACGGATATATAGCAAAAATATAACTCTGGGTGCTATTTGAAGTGCTTAGCATATATCAACCCATGTAGCCACACAAACATCCCCCAAAATTGGTCTCATTTCATCCCTATTTTACACATAAGCAAGAAAATTAAATCACCGGGCCCAAGACCACACAACTGGGAAGTGGTAGAAGCAGGATTTGAACCTAAATAGTATGTTTTCTTCCTCCATAACCCCTTTTCCCATGACATCAATGCAACACAGTCTTAAACACCCTCAGAAAAACATTCAGATTACTTCCCTTCACCATCCCAATACCTGCAACAGAGCCTGGTGTATAGTCAGTGTTTTGTAAATATTAAGTAGAGCCTACATGTGTGAAATCATCCTGTTCTAATTTTTCTTGATCATTTCATATTGCATGTACATATTTATGTTAGTGTCTGTCTCCAAATACTTATAATTTATAACTCTGTAGAATGCAAGTGCATTCTCTTAGGTTATTTTAGAATAATATCTATATCTACTCACCTGATTTAAAGCAACATTAGAAATATGACAAGTTGGATAGCATTATCCTCACTGCCTTGTTTTAAATTTACAAAGGTCTGGAGACTACTCCTAAAATCATAAAGCCAGAATGGACTCCAAATGCTATCTAGTCCACAATGTTTCCTTTCCTATTGAACATCCCTAACAAGTATATTACATACTTATAGCATATTTAACTACTCTCCCAAGCTTTTTTAAAATATATTTTATTGGAGTAACATCACTTTATAATATTACATAGATTTCAGGTGTACATAATTATAAACAACTCTCTACGTAGATATGTGTGTGTGTGTGTGTGTTGTGTGTGTATATATAGTCAAAGCAGAAGAAAAGGAATGTCCTTCCTGGTCCTGGATCTTAAGAAGAAACAGTAGAAAGACAAATAGATTGAACAGATTGATCAAACTATTCAGTTTTAAATTTTTAGAAATATTTTGCATGTCTGTGTAAAAGGTATTTTAGCATCTTTTTTAGACAAGTGGCTTTAATTTTTGCCTCTTAACACTGTGGAGTAAGTGGAGTTGGTCATCTACTTAACACACACTACTTAAGTGTTCAATCAATAACTTTTAAAATGGAAGGATTTACCTTTAAGAAGGACAGAATCAAATTGTCCCTTGAATGGACATGGTGAAAATCTAGTCTCTACCCCTTTGTGACTCTGCCTGGGAGTAAATGACTTTTTTACCCACTGGCATCATGATTTTTCTTTTAATGTATAAATGTGGTATAGTGAAGTGCTTGAGAGAATAGCTCCAATAATGCTGACTTGCCACATGGCTGAGTTTACCCAGCTTCAAATAGAAGCTTAGAAGAGATCTTGCCCCTCCCTTCTTATTGTCCACTCCCAATCTCCATACACAGTACACACACACACACACACACACACACACACACACACAAACACAGAGAGAGAGAGAGAGAGAGAGAGAGAGAGAGTTCTTAGTAACAAGTGTTTTCACTCATTTATTTTTATGCTAGATTCTCATATCATTTTCTTGCTGGACATCTTTTTACAATCATACATTTGATTCCCCCTCCCCATTTTCCTTGTTTAAAAATTTAATATAGAGTTTTAATATAGAATTCTTAAAGCCTGAGTTACTTTTAAGTAGAGCCACCACTTTAAAGCAAAAATTTCTTAAGTAAGTTAATGTTAGGGCTCAATGTTAAAACATTAGCTTGTTGTGGGGCTGAACACTGAAGGGGATGAACAATTTCATGCTTTGGAGGGTCACCTAATAAATCTGCACCTGATATACTTCAAGATACCAAAGTGTTCTTTGGAGATGTGATGTACTATGAGGTAACCTGCAGGTTTGGGCCATTAAATAAACTATGACAATAACTTGCCAGAGAACAACTTAGACCTGAAAAAACAAACCAGCTCTAACTGACTCAGAAATCTGGCTAATATTTTTATTGCTGTAATTAATGGAACAACTTGGAAGGAATTTGGATATTAACTTTTGAAACAGTGCTATGTATCTATTCAGAAAAAGAAAAGGGAAATGAGAGAGAAAAAAGCCATTTATAAGTAGAAATAATGCTTATAACAGTATTTACATAGTGCTTAACATAATGAACCTATTTTTATTTATCTGACCTTCACAACATTCCAATGAAATAGATAATATTCTCATACTAAAAATTTCAGAGGAGAATGAAGCTAAATGACCCATTCACACCTATCGCTCCTAATGAGATAAAAAGAAAATCTAAAACTCCTTTTGATTCTGTGGATAAGTTTCCAGTCTACGGAAGGGAAGATATACATGAAAGAAAAACTATGACCTTAATGAGAAAATATGGCTGACCCTATTTAGTAAGTACAATGAAGAATTATTCAGTGGCTGTAAAAAGGCTCATTTACCTCCCCCAAATACTTAGCAACCCCAAGGTCATATTGAAGAATTGGGAAACTGGTTTGACTCAATACTTGTTATCCTGATCTGCTCAGTGGAGCTAATTACAGCACTCACTGCCTCGAGTTGTTGGTTGGATCAAATGAGACAATCTATGTAAAGTATGATAAGTACTCAATAAGTATTCATCACCATTATATTGATGAGGGTATTTCAAAGAGGCTGGATAGAACACTAGAATAAAGAGTCGTAGTTGTGCATTTTCATGTTACATCGAAATCAGCCTACCCCAAGTTATTATATTTTTTTTTAGAGACTGGGTCTCACTACGCTGCCCAGGGTAGTCCTGAACCTGCAGATTCAAGTGATCCCTAGCCTCAGCCTATCAGGTAGCTGGGATTACAGGTGCACACCACCACACCCAGCTTTTTTTCTTATGACTAGGTCTTGCGATGTTGCCCAGTGTAGTCCTAAACCCAGAGACTGAAACGATTCTTGACCTCAGCCTTCCAGCGCTGGGATTACAGGTGCATGCCACCATACCTGATACAGCTCACATTATTAATCAGAGGTTTATTGAGGGGGCAATGGCAGATCCCTAAGGAATGGGCAGATTTCTTTGCCATGGATTGGCACAGTGATTTGCCTGTGAAAGGTTTCTCCACAAGAGATGCTTCCTCAGAATGACCTTGTAGACCACTGTGGAAGCCGCTCATCTGACAAGTGATCCCGCTTTGGTCCAGATATCCTACTTTGCCAGAGGTTTTGGTTCTGGAATTTCATTCCCAGAGCAGCCATCCTGCCATTCCAATGCTAACTGAGAGGACCTGTTGTTTAAGGGTGCACACATGATGGAGGAATCATTCTCAACAGTATCAACAAGCAGTTGCTCATTCATGATTACTGCATGACTGGTGACTGAATCAGAACCTGGTCCAGGTCCATTGATGCCCTGTGACTTAAACATGTGCTTCTCTCCTATCCCACCTTAATTCAAGACACTTGGGGAATGATGTGTCTTGGCAAACGAATCCCAAACCAAAACCTGTTTAGTTGATAATCTTAGATCAACAATGAGTGATGCGTATCAACTACGGGCATGTTACAAGTTGTGGATCCTATAATTAGTGGCCGACTACAGAGGTTTTTTCCAGGTTACTGCAATAAGTTGACAACTAACTTAGGAGCCTCCAATCATAAACATGTCATATATCATGTTGATAAATGCCTTTGCCAGTGGCCCCAATAATACTTTTGTCCTCATTCCTATGGTGAAAATAACGTTTTGGTTGTCAGATTGAGCAAACTAGCTCGGTCAGATTTAACTGAGAGAGATCAGGCTCACACTGTTAGGGAAGAGTTCTATATTCCTTTTTAATCTGCCTTTTGTTTCTGGATCATAATTAAAATAACAAAAAAAACCCTTAATATAGTTTGAAGTGCATTTGCACTTTTGAACATGTCTGTAGAGGAAATGGAGTTGGTCGGGGTCTTTCCTCAGTGGGCTGCATAGTCAGGACCTGGGGTATTGGGTTTTCCCCATAATTTTGTGGCCCAGGGGGTGTGCGCATGTGCAAGTGTGCACATCTGGCTTGGAAGAGGGAGCTTAAGGGGCGGGAAGACAGAACACAAGCAAGAGGGAGCACAGAGAGAATAAGAGACTGCCAGAGAGAGAACCCAGAGAAAGAGTGTGAGATTTCTAATGGGTTGGGGGGCTGGCCCGCTTCCCAGTTCTCACCCTCCCTCTACCCCTGGCCCTGGCCCTGCCCTGCCTGCCAGATGTGTCTATGTAACTGCTAGAACCAATAAGTACCTATGCAAATTGGTGAACCTCAGGCTTCCCCCACAACTGGCAGGAAGGATTGGTTACTTCACAATGCCTTTCAATTTTCTATCTATTCAACCTTAAAGGATCTTCTGGTGATTTTAAACTATTGCCTTTATATTTCCACACTTAAGCTTCCAAGTTACTATTAAAACATCCACTTCTAGGAAATTGGTTTTAGCCCTACTTTAGGTTTTCTTTCGTGTCTTCACATCTTTTCTAGAGGCACTTCATTTCACACCTTTGACCATAATCATAGCAACCTCCTTTCCCCCTCTTTTCCTTAACTAACATCTTAAAAATGTTTTCATCAGTCACTGAAAAACTATTAAAGTTTTGAAGATTAATACTTAAGATGATTTACTGGCACTAAGGCTGTGTAACAGCAGATATGAAAGATACTTAAAAATAGGAAAGATCTTGGTCAAAGTGACTCATATTTTATCTTCTCTGGAACATTGGCCAGCAGCCATCAACTGTCAAAATCAGCACTTCCTGGTGTGAAATTATTTTAAGAAAATCTAGTCCTGTGAAATGTTTCTAGGAAATATAGGGCAGGGCAGGGTGTGGAGAGGGAGGGTTAAAGCTTTTTTAAGGTGTCGATTATAATATGCTTCCAGCTGCACTTAGCAAAACTGACTTCAGTAAAGACATTAATTCCACTGATCTCTGAAGTGTGGAAGTGGGACAGGGAAGGCACAATGTGTTGTTTGTTTTTCATGATGCAACATTTTTACTCATTTTTAAGCATGTTTTATTTTTTATTTTAATTAATTGATTTGTTTCACATTGTTGTAGTCCCTATACTTCTCCCACCACCATGACCCATTACCATTTTCCCTCATTTTCTTCCACCCCCGTCTTGTTCATCCTTACTCCCTTCCTTCCTTTCTGTGTCTTTGTGGATATGGAAAGAAAGGAATACTTTTACACTGTTTGTGGGAATGCAGACTGTTCCCACCACTGTGGAAAGCTGTGTGGAGGACCCTCAAACTACTGAAAATGGAACTACCATTTGATCCAGCAATCCCACTTCTGGGAATCTACCCAAAGGATATAAAAACACTAATTCAAAAAGACACCTGTACTCAGACGTTTATTATAGCACTATTTACAATCACCAGGATATGGAAACAACCCAATACTGAACTTAAAAAAAAATGTAAAAAATTAAAAAACCGAAAACTCTAAGGACTCCAACATTATTTGACCGCTAGAGCCAATGATGAAACAGGGAGGATGGTTCAGTGCAGAGTTCAACACAGTCAGGTAGTGTAGACAGCAGGATGGTTCAACACAGACACTATCACTGATTTCAAACACTGCACATGACTTAGGGGCTGAGGTGACATCTCTCGGATATATGTCATCATGCCCACCACAGTGTCCTCTGCACCACTTGTCCTTTGGCTCTCAGATCTGATCCTCGTCCTCGCCCTGTGTGGAACATGGAAGCAAGTAGAGACATGGAGCTTCAGATAAGAGAAACACCTATCTCTCTAGCTGCCTCTGTCACACTAGAGGGTGGTCAATAGCTGGTCTTTCACCTGTGATAGTCTCCTAACCTCTTTGGAATGTCCCAAGAGACATATGACCTATTAGTAAATGACGGTTGCCCCCAAAGGTAAATTCTCCTGTTATCGCACATCCCAGCATCCTCCCTGCTGCATGTCACCTACATTTTGTGACTTCCTCATTACATCATTGTAACATTTCTTTGCTGGGGTATATAAGGGCATCACAGCTTCGTTAAAGTGAGACCTGGACATGCTTCCCAGGATCCCCGTTCTATGAGCTGGCCTCACAGATCGCTATCTATCTCTTCCGTCTCATTTTCTTCTTCATTCCACACGAGGCTCCTAACAGCCCTGCACTTTTTAGTAGCCTCAGTTCTGCAAATCAGATTTAGGATTAGTTTTGTCTGTCTCCATTTCTCCAGATTCCACATAGGTGTGAACTCCCCTCCCCAACTCGCCTCTCCATTCTCTCAGCAAGGCACAATTTGATCTATTTCTAGACCAGCTCTATTTCTAGATCCATTCTTCACATTCACACATCACACTCTCCAAGCCTAAGAGGACCAGTTCCTGAAATCCACACCTTCTCCCCTAAAGTGCTGAGACTTGTCCTATTTGGGCCTTCTCCATTCACATGCTATTTACCAAGCCAATCACTGTGGGAAGGATTATACTGTGCCAGCTTAGATCATAGCTTCTTCTTTGAAGCCAGAGGGAGGGTCAGTTTTTGCACTGTGAAGGCTATCGTAACCTGAAAGTGTCCATTTAAAACAAATATGAGGAATATTGGCCTATCCCCACTTCCTAAGTCAAGCAAAATCTTCAAAACAGGAAGTTGTGTATTTTTTTTAATTTTATGGTTTTAATTTTTTTTTTTTTTTTTTTTTTTTTTTTTTTTTTTTTTTTTTTTTTTTTTTTTTTTTTTTTTTTTTTTTTTTTTTTTTTTTTTTTTTTTTTTTTTTTTTTTTTTTTTTTTGAGACTAGGTCTCGCTACTTTTGCCCCTGGTACCACGGACTCAAGAGATCCCCAGCCTCAACTTCCCAGGTAGCAAGGATTATAGGCACGCACCACCATGCCCAGCTATTTTTTGGGGACTAGGTCTCGCTAGTCCCCAGACTAGCCCTGGGCGTTGCCCTGGGCATTGCCCTGGGCGGGACTCGAACCGTGATCCCCAGACTCCACTGCGACTCCATAAGCTGTCGCTTACAGACACACGCCACCGTGCCCAGCCAGAAAGAGTTAAAACTTGTTGAATAAACATGAAGAAAATACCAGTCCAAAGATATTGTTCATTCATTCATTCATTCATTCATTCATTCATTCATTCATTCATTCATTTTGAGACTAGGTCTCACTATGTTGCCCGGGGTTCCACGGACTCAAGCGATCCCCTACCTCAGCCTCCCAGGTAGCTGGGATTACAGGCGCGCGCCACCACGCCCAGCTATTTTTTGAGACTAGGTCTTGCTATGTTGCCGCGGGTGGGTCTCGAATCCGCGGACTCAAGCGATTTCTAGTCTCAGCCTCCTTTCCGAGGCTGGGATTAAAGACAAAGGGAAGCATGCCCAGCCCAGATATTTGTTTTAACTTAAATATGATCGGTAAGGAACTGATAAAACACGAGCTCCATTAGCTGAAGTACATTGAGTCTCTCTAGGTTCCTGCCACCTCCAGGTCCATTTATCTATGTCTTTCAGCACACAGTTCTACACAAGAAAGAATGGAAAGAGATGAAGAATATACTAGAAACTTGTTTCCATCTTTTTAACACTGAACAGGAAAAACAAGGGGCACTGGCAACATTATGAGCTGTGGGGTCTCAAAAACATGGGTTTGAGTCTGGGTCCTGCTCTTCACTATCGTGTAACCTTAGCAAATTACTTCACCTCTCTGAACCCCAGTTTCTGCATCTGTAAAATGAGAAGGCTATCCTCTTTCTTGTGACTCAAAAGTTAGAACATAGCAAGACATGAAGTATGGTGTCTGGCATAGCAGATACTCAATAAGTGGTAATTATTATAATGATAGTTATTATTATAGCTCAATAATGATAGCTATTATAACTTCTGTCATTTAAGAAGCTTCAGATGGACTTAACTGAACAGTTCATTCAGCTCAATATCTCTCTAGAGGATGCCAATGGCTAGTCTATATGATGTTGCTGTAGAAAGATGAAGCGTACGCCCTTGGATGCAAAATAAGTTTTGAGTAGACTATGTAGTATACACAATATATACTATATAGAGACAAAACTTCTAGCTGTCATATATAGAAACACTGAAGAATTAGGGATGATTGGAGTTTTGCCACTGGCAAAAAATTTGTGGAAAAGCTACAGTTTGGATGACTGTTTTAAAGATTAAAATGACTAAGGGGGAAGAAGTGGGGAATAGTGTTAATAGAAAGGCCCGGATGTGGTTCAGATGTGGTTAAGATAGCAACACGTGCACAGAAATAGGCCTTCCAGGTTGAAGCAGAAAAATTGATCCAGTGTGTAATGGGATGAGGGCAGTTAAATAGGTAATGAGGTAAGTGATGGGCAATTATCAGAACCGATAAAAAAGTTACAGCCACACACAGTGGCGCGTGCTTGTAAGCGACAGCTTATGAAGTCACGCTGGGATCTGGGGGTCACGGTTCGAGTCCCGCATGGGGCAACACAGCGAGACCTAGTCCCCCAAAAATAGCTGGGCATGGTGGTGTGCGCCTGTAATCCTAGCTGCCTGGGAAGCTGAGGCTGGGGATTGCTTGAGTCTGTGGTACCTTGGGCAACATGAGTCTGAAGTATGCGGTTCCACCGCCAAAAATAGAGAGACCTAGTCTCAAAAAAAAAAAAAAAGTCACAGCTGATGATAAAGAGTGATGCTGAGATGATTCTGAGGATCCACATCTCCCTCCTTTTTCTATCTACTGGCATCTCAAAGGTGAGCAATCTTTCTGGGGGTGGTGAATAGGGCAGACCATTTTGCAAGCATTCTGCAAGTCCTTCAGGTAGCACAAGTAAACATCCCGTGACCTGGAGCAGCCACTTGGCAGTCTGACTCAGCTGGGAATCTAAGCAATGCTGGGGTAATAAGCCAGGACCAGGCCATAAACACCTGGCTACCCCAATGCTGGACCCTTGCTTAGCATATTAGCTTGTCAACAGGTCCTGGGGAGAGGAAGTAGAGGCAATGAGAAAACAAGCCTAAGGTCTACATTAGAAAAGAGACTCTTATACAAAGAAAATTAGGCTGAAGATCAGGATTCACCTTTTCATTCTTTTCTATTAGATAGGAAGGGACATATAAGAGTACTCAGATCCTCTTTCTAACTTGCTGGTTGACCGGAGGAAGCTATTTTTTTTTTTTTTTTGAGACTAGGTCTCACTATGTTGCGCATGGATCCGCAGGCTCACGTTGCCTGGGTAACCACAGACTCAAGCAATCCCCAGCCTCAGATTCCCAGGTAGCTGGGTTTACAGGTGCGCACCACCACACCCAGCTATTTTTTGGGGACAAGGTCTCGCTATGTTGCCCCGGGCGGGACTCAAACCGCGATCACAGATCCCCACAGCAGCGGCTTCCTAGGCTGCTGTTTACAGTCACACACCATCGTGCCTGGTCTAGGAAGCTTTTTTTTTTTTTTTTTTTTTTTTTAGACTAAGTCTCGCTATTTTTGCCTGTGGAACCACAGGCTTTCATTGCCCGGGGTACCACGGACTCAAGCCATCCCCAGCCTCAGCTTCCCAGGTAGCTGGGATGACAGGCGCACTCCACCATGCCCAGCTATTTTTTTTGGGAGGGGGGAACTAGGTCTTGCTACAGGCCCCAGGCGGGACTCAAACTGTGATCCCTAGCCCCGGCCACTTCATAGGCTGAAGCTTACAGGCACGAGTCACCATGCCCGGCCCATTCTTATTTTTAACTGCAATTTCCCTCAAGTTCAGCACATCCCCTTGGCTGATGGTATTTAGAACTCAACTTGTTTAAAGTGAAATCTTTATAGTCTTTCTTTTTCACACACTCTTATCCACCGGACCAACTGGATATCATGAAAAGTGGCTCTAACATCACCATCATTAGCACAGATTCCTGAGCTAGATAGCCAACTTCCTGCTGAATCCTTGTACCCACATCCCATCTGATTGGTACCTGAGGTCTGCTGGGTAAATAAATTATCTGGGTTTTGCACCCTGCTGCATTAGCCTCTTTGACCAGCACCTGCAGTGTTGCACCCTCCCCCTGATGGCACATGCCAGCCCCGTGGGTGTGCATTTGCGTGAGTGGACTCACCTGGGCCTAGGAGAGGTGACAAAAGGCTGCCATCACCATGGGGGTGAGGAGAGCATGAGGAGAATGCAAAGAGGACACAAGAGCAAGCCCAGAGGAAGAGCAAAAAGATTTTGGGGATGCCGAGGGACTCACCTGCCTCCCAGCCCCCTGCCCCTGCCTGCTGGTCACACAACTGACCCAGCCTCCCTGCCTCCCTGGGGCCTGCCTCCCTGGTACCTCCCTGGTACACCTGTGTCTCCAGTTTCCTGAGACCATTAAAGCCTGTAAAACCCACCAAGAGCTTCAATATTCTTCTTTAGCCACTAGAACCAGTAAAGAAGCGACCTGGACTGGGGTGCCTGCGGTACAAATGGCGTCACAAATAGGATGGTTCGGCTGTGTGCGGTGGCATGCGCCTTTAATCCCAGTTTAGGAAGGGAGGCCGAGACTAGGAGTCACTTGAGTCTGTGGGTATGAGACCCTCCCAGGGCAACATAGTGAGACCTAGTCTCGAAAGATAGTTGGGCATGGTGGTGTGCACCTGTAATCCAGCTACCTGGGAGGCTGAGGTTGGGGATCACTTGAGCCCATGGTACCTAGTGAGACCTAGCCTCAAAAAAAAAAAAAAAACACCACAAATAGGATGGTTCATCATCTTCTTTCTGTTCTGACCACCACTGACTCACATGGGCTCATCCTCTGGACTTCCGGGCTTTAAATGCTTCTGATTTTTCTCTTTGCGATGCTACTTTATGGTGACTACAATATAATCATTTCACTGTTCTGCTTAGCGCCCTTGAAAGCCTTCCCATGGAACACAGAGCTGGTTCACACCCTTTCCCCCGCCTCTCTGACCCTTAGCTTAGGGTCACTCAACAGCCTATGCATTTTCTTCCTCCTGTAAGCAGCTCTTCTGCCACCACAAAGCATACATCCACCTTCTTGGTCTGTGCTGACAAATAGATCTGTGGCCTAGAAGTGTCTTCTCTCATTGTTGTTTTGAGCATCTCCTATAAACAGTTCAAGGCCCAGCCCCATCCCTGAAACCAGTTGCAAGAACAGCTCTGCCCTTCCTCCTCCATCCCCCTATCACACACCTAGTGGACTCATTTTGGGTAGGTCCTAATCATCTGAGGGCCATACCTAGACACATGGGCACTTAGTAAATGATGGTGAATGACAGTAAATTGAATTTCAATAGCAACTGTACTTCTATTTCCAGACATTCCTCTGGAACTTCTGGCCTATAAATAAAAGGCCCCATTATTTTATTCTGATATGTTTTGTCATTCGTTGGCAACTAAATATACTAAGAGTCCTACCTGCCAGGGCTCATTCCCTGGCTAATATAAATGGCATTGTGATGACCATTTGGTATACATTATTTGGAATGCAAAGAATTTGCCTGATTTCCAAAACAGCACAGGGAAAAAGTCCTCTTCAGAATAGCAAAGATATGGTTAACTTTGGCCAGAATACTCCATTCAGAACTATGGCTTCCACATTCCCAATTAAAGACTCTGTTGCTTTCAAGCACCCGGAGCAGAAAAATAGTCTATAACTGAGACATGTATTAAATTCTGCATGGAGACATGGAGATAATCTGCAAATGACCGAGCGCTGAATTAAGCCTTCATTAAACAATGAAGTCATCGTTTCCTTTCTTATCTCAAGATGTTTACATTTTCCCCTTTCACATAAAAGGTAACAATTTATGGCACTTGAAGACTAACAAAGCAAGAACTCATTTATTTTACTACAAATGAACATCCTTGAGCAAATCACATTATCTTTAAAAACTGGTTCAGAATTGGGAGTTTCCTATCTACACCTGTTTTCTAAATCATGTTACTATTTTTAACTACATGGGTAGTTCCATGTGCTAAATTCCCTGGTCACAGGTATTGATTAAGCTATTAAGATACCAAAGATCTCGCCGGGCATGGTGATGCATGCCTGTAAGCAGCAGCCTAGGAAGCTACAGGTGGGGCCAGGGATCACAGTTTGAGTCCCACCAGGGGCACGTTGTAAGACCTATTTCCAAAAAAACATATAGTTGGGCCTGTAATCCCAGCTACCTGGGAAGCTGAGGCTGGGGATCGCTTGAGTCTATGGATCCCAGGCAATGTGAGTCTGTGGTTCCACAGGCAAAAATAGCAAAACCTAGTCTCAAAAAAAAGGATACCAAAGATCTCATCAGGGGCAATTACTACTGGCATCAGCGGAAGACAATAGGGCTGTGTGCTCCCAGAGAACGAGGAACTTTGTCTTGCTCAATCAGCCTGCAGTCAATGAGATCACCAGCTAAGTCCGATGGACTGATAGAGAACCCAAACATGAGGAAGAAACTGGAATATACTGACGAACCCAGTCTGTTGGGTTTGCCCAGAGCAGTCAGACAGGGAAGGCAAGCAGCCAAGTGCAGAGATCGGGCCAGACTCCAAATGAGCTTGAGCTAACAAGACAATAAAATATCTCTTGTTTTCAACCTTGTGCAAATCATCAAAGCCAGAGGATGTGGCCACGGTGGTGTGTTCCTCCAAGCATGACTCACTCCACTAGGGTTTGAGTAACCCCATTAATAGCAAGGGATGGTGGTGGGGAAAGGACCCCAACCATTATTCCAGGGCCAGGATTGAAAAGAATGTACAGTGAACCCAATAAGCTGTTAGTTTTCCTCATTTAGCCAAGGGGGCTAGAATGGAGACCTGATCTCCCACCAATAAGAACGCTCTGATTTCAATCCCAGTGCTGAGTGTGATTTGAACAAGTCCTTTGACTTCTGATACCTTGTGTGGAAATAAGAGTTGAAGGAAAACAAGTACTATCTAGCTTATATAACTGTATAAATTTAATGACATAAGAGAGTTTTTATAAATTCCCAAATTGGAGTTTGTAAACTCCAAAATACTATGGAGAGCGAAAATGGAGCAATAATGGCATTCTTTCAATTCCTCATCAAATCAAATTGATCAAGCACCTAGTATACCAGGCACTGTTCTTAATCCCCGCCCACACCACCCCCCTCACCTACTCTCCACCCACTACCCTCATTCCCAGGGGACAAAAACATACTCCAGAAGTTATCATTCTAGAAGGAAGACTCAGATAAGAGGCTTATAAACTGAGTACATTATATAGTATTTTGGAAAATATTAAGCACCATGGTGGGGGAAAAACAAGCATAGTGAGAAGGTTGGCAGTGCATAACATGCAGTAGGGGCTTTGTATTTAAAAAAAATTAGATCATCACAAGATAAAAAGGTGAAAGCATGTGATGGATGTTAACTAAATTTGTTGTAGTGATCGTTGGTAAGTTAAAAATAAATACAAATTTAAAAAAATAAAAAGAATTAGAAAGTTACATTTGAAGAAAGAACTGAAGGTGAAGAGGTGAGTCCCTACCCTTGTAGGGAAGGGTCCTTAGCAGAGGGGAAGGCCAGTGTAGGAGAGGGTCTGGCAGGCAAGGGAACAGAGCAGGCAGGCAGACCAAAGGAGGTGGGGGGAGAGGAGATCAGAGAGATGGACACAGCCTGACCGTGGAGGGTCTTATCAGTCATGGCAAGGGTCCTGGTTCTTGCTGTGACCTGATGTGACTTCTGGCTGCTGAGATGAGAACAGATTGTAGAGCAAGTAGGAAGAAGGCGCGCAATCATGAGCCTATACCAGAGACTGGAGAATAGTTTGCACTAGTGTGATGGCAGTGGGAGTATTGCAAGTGGTCAGTTTCTGGATAAAGAAGAACCAGCAGGACTTCCTGATAGATCGAGTGTAGAGACAGAATGAAAGGAGCTAAAAGAGATGGCAAGGTTTTAGGGGCGAGCATTCAGAAGGTAAGGAATCACCAGCAACAGAGATGTGTCCACATGGAAGGGAACCACAGCCCTCCCCCTTTTTCTCCTCCTAGTTGATAGGGCATCTTCCTGGGGGTAAACTATGGATAGAGGAACAACACTGAGTCTGTCCTAGCTGGTAGCCACTGACCATTTCATCTCCCTGGACCTCAGTTTCCCCGCTTGTAACATGTGCTCGGTCCACTGACTAAGGGCAAAATTCCTTTACACTTAAATTAAAGAACTTAGATATTAATAGCTGGGCATGGTGGTGCATACCTGTAATCCCAGTTACCTGGGAGGCTGAGGCTGGGGATCACTTGAGTCCGCAGGTTCAAGACAACCCTGGGCAACATAGTGAGACCTAGTCTCTTAAAAATAAAATAAAAAATAAAAAAAATCTTAGATGTTAAATTAAAGATAACATCTTTAATAAATTAAATAAATTTAGATAAATTAAATAACATCAATAAATCTTAGGTAAATTAAAGAACTTAGATATTGTAGCCAGTTCTCACACTTTTCAAGAATTTTTTTTTTTTTGAGTACTAGGTCTATGTTGCTGGGGGAACTGCAGACTCACGTTGTGAAGGGTACCACGTACTCAAGCATACACGCCCTCAGCCTCCCAGGTAGCTGGGATTACAGGAGCATGCCACCACACCCAACTATTTTTTGACACTAGGTCTTGCTATGTTGCCCCGGGTGGGTCTTGAGCCCACAGACTCAAGTAATTCCTAAATGGCCTCCCTTCTGAGGCTGGGATTAAAGGCACATTTCACCACGCCTGGTCTTGATGTATTCTTTATAGAAAAAAGCCTCAGTAAGGAAACTTAATCTTTAAAGTTGTTCTTTTTGGTTGAAATCAAGATTATTTTGTAATCTTAATTTGAACATCACAAAAAAGAATCTCAGTAAGACATACTTTGTAAGGGAAAAGTATGCCTCGCAATTGTTTATACAGCACCTTGTTGCAGGGAGGACCATTGCTAATCAGGAAACATATTTTCTATGTCATATATACTAGGAAGTTTTGCTGACAAGGTTAAACCATAGTCCACATTTTACTTGACTGTGGAAATATTCCCTTTCACATAACTTAAAAATGGCACATGGGTGGACTAGACATGATTCTCAAGGCTACTTGAAAGAGCATTTTACTCTTATTCCTGTGGGTTCTTGCTCTCTTCTACACCACACCTTTTAATTTCCCCTTGACAATAGTGTTGCTAACATTGGTCCAGGAGGGGAAGAAGTCACTTGACAAGAATGAAGAATGAAGGCTCAGCACCGGCTGCTAATACACAAATTAACTGGCTCTACAAATAAATTCTTTGCAGATGTTGTAGCTAAATTTTGTAGCTCACAAATGGAGCATCTTACCTTCTCTACAACATTCCACCAAACTTGGGGAAATCATCATCACATCATGAAGGCTTGTATATAGTGAATGTCAGTAATGTGCCTGGCACTGTGTTCTTTATGCTCACAATCACTAAGAAAGAGAGTGGTTAATACTTATCAATGTAAGGGGATTCACACCCAGAACATATAACCCCAAGCCCAACCTCAACGCCAAGCCTAACCTCAGTGCGGTGAAAGTATTGATGCTCAGAGGAAATGCATTTACGCTTATTTCAATGCATTGTCTTATTGCTACTGTTGTCTGTCTTATAAGCTCTCCTTGCCTTTCTGTTTCAGGGCAGGGGACAGAATTTAAGTTTGTGCCACCATTTTGCAAAATGTTACCTGTGAGCAGAAAACGGAGCTGTAGAAGCCGACTAGAGAGACCTAAGGTATTTTCTTCTCTGGTTTTCCCAGTGCCGACGGCAGAACCTGACAAGCAGTGGGACTCTGTTACACCAGAATAAGTAAGTGGACAAGAAGATGATCCAGAGGGCAAGTGAGGAAAAGTGGGGGCAGGAAAGAGGGTACCCCCTAGTGGTTGTGCTCCAAGAGTGGGTGCTTAGGCATGCAGTCTTCCCAGTAAGGAGACACCCCTATCTGCCTTCCTTCCCTTCTCAGTGACACCACAATTTGCAGACCCTGAAGTGCTGGGCATGTTCAGAATGAGAATGCCAAGCTGCTGCAGCGCTCAGCTATGTCTCCACGACCACAGGCGGTAGGAGGGCTGCCCACAAAGTGGGAGGGGTAGGCAGCTGAGACATAGGATTCCAGAAGCCCTTCCCCATACACACACCCAAACCCCACACACATACTAGCTCTCACATGCACCTCAATTCACACCTCCTTTTATGCTCTTCACACACACCTGGCGTGCTCACACTTGTCCTTACACACTCACATGCATCCTCTACAGGTTTACAGGAAGCACATTTTCACACCCTCATATTTCCATGCCCGCCCTCTCCAGCACAACACATTCATATATTGTCTCTTTGACTTTCACATGCACATATTCACGGGCTGCTTTATTTGCACACGCAAGTGCAAACACCTACTGCCTCACACGCACACGTACATGTGCACTTGACGCTCCAAATGCTTCACCCTTCACACCCACGCACGCTCGCATCACACTATCACACGCACTCACTCCACTTAACGCTCACATTCTTCTCACGCGCCTGCGCACATGCTCAGTCTTCGCCGGCCCTCAAGCTGGCGCATGCGCAGTTGCTAGTGAGTCGGCTGTGCCAGGGAGTGGACAGAGGTACTGTGGATTTGGGGGGCAGCGACTGATGTCAGGGTAGGAGTTGGCTGAGATCACATAGAGTCGCTCCGCTTTTCCCATGGAGAAGTGAATTATCCCGGGAGCAGGAAAGGTGTCTCAGAGAGACCCTGGGAAGGGAGCAGGTTGCAAGTTTGGTATTTGAGGGGTCAACTGAGAGTGCGCCCTCCGGGAGGAGCTGCCGGGCCCTGAGAGCCCCAGAACCTATTGACCCCGATCTCTGAAGGAACTTCTTTGGCCTCACGCAGCTTCTTTCTCCTGCGTCCAGGCGTGGAGCGCGCTCATGCGTGGACTTGGGGTCGCCCGGCTGCGCTCAGAGTTCCCGCCTCAGCCCAGGTCGCCCTGGGTACAAGGGAGTGGAAGGTTGTGGACTCGAGTGAAGAGAAGAGCAGGGTCCCAGGGCTGTAGAACATCCTCTATTCGAACCCACCCTCTGCCATTTCCAGCTCTGTGACCGTGGACAAACTGCATAGCTAGCCCAGCCTCGGCTTCCCTACCTGTACAATGAGCCATGGGTTATCCGACAAGTATTCATTTTGCTCCTAATAGAGATGCACAGCTGACCCAGTTTCTGTCCAGGTACAGTTGGCCTTCAACAGGGGGAGATACCCAGCCAGATTAAATAAACCAGCAGGCGGAAGTATTGATTTTTGAGGAAAGCTTTTGAAGTAAAGATGAGCAAGATGTTGCTTTAACCTGCCCCAATGTCTTTCAGCACTTGCTGTCTTCTGGGCTCAGGTGAATTAAAAGCACCTTCCTTATTCCAATCACAGATGAGTAAAATCAACTACATTCCATCCCAGTTTCCATCTGTGCCCTTCCTGGCAGTAAATGGACCACATTACATCTTCATAATCTTCAACTTATAGGAAAACTCTACTACCCATGCAGTGGTTAATGATGAATGAATGATAACTAACGTACATAACCTCACAGGATCATTTTGAGACTAGACGATGCATCAAAGAGTAGAGTTAAACTAGGTTGCACCTAGTAAATGCTAGATATTATTGAGACAGCATTGCCTCATGCCATACTTCAGTCCATTATATTTAGCCGAATCTGAGTCCTGGCCCTGCCATCTCTAACTATGTGGCCTTGGATAAGTCTTTGAACTTTGCTTAAGACCCAGGATTCTCACCTGAGAAACAGCCATTTTCGCTGAGAGGGCAGTTTTGCAGATTAAATGAGGTCATGCAGGTGTACATTCTGGGGCCGGCACACAACCCGGGATGCTGTGCCTATGAAGACGGTTCTACACGAAGAAGGCGCCATTTCCTTCTCTGAAAAAAACAGATCAGCAAAACTGGATGGTTTCTCTAGGCCAGAGGACACTTGAAATTGAGGGTACAGTCCCAAATGGGGATAGCCAGAGGGAGAGGCTTCTGATGGGGATGGGGAGTGGAAGGTGTTGAGGTGTCACTGGCAGGCCCAGGTTGGGAGGGCTGCTGAGGAGAAAGGTACACTGAGAAACTGAAGGCTAGAGAAATTCCAGTCTGGGCATCTCCAGGATGAGGATGTCAAGCTGCTGAGGAGCCAAAGCAGGTGCAACTCAGCCTAGGAAAGGGAAACAGGGTCAGGCAGATGACTGGCATCCTGATGCCTTCCTGCAGAGTCCAGGGTTCTCAGACCTCATTTCCAAGCATCAAGTGGGCATGAAGCTGCAGATCCCAGAAAATAATAAAAATAAGAGATGTTGGGCACCTTTACCAGGTGCAGGATGAGTGCTAGGTAGTCCTTCATTCTTCACTAGGATTCCAAGGCAGCAGGCATTTCTTATTTCACAGATGCAGAAACCAATACTCTTTGCCTCCTTGAACCCATATTCTTGCCTCCTTTCAGTTCTTGCAGTTAGCCAAGAGAAACACTTCCTAGTTTTTGTACATAAGTTGTGACCCCTTTTTCGATCAAATTAAGTTAAAAACCAATCAAATTAATTAAATTAAAATCCCATCAAATTAAAAACCACGACCTCTGAAAAAGGAACCCTTCACCCTTATTCCAGCCTCACTCTGCAGGTCAACACCCCCTTATCCTGGGGGTTACTTCGTGCTTACATGCTATCCACTCCATGGCCAAATTGGCCTCTTTTCCCATAATAATTCACCAGCTTGGAGTGGATTTGTTGATTCCTCTACTGGAAAGTCCGGGGGACACATCTTGTGAAGTGGAATTCCCTAGCTAGAGGCCTAGCACATAGTAAGCACTCAATGTACATTTTCCAACTCTCAGTTGCTGAGTGAAGATCAGAGAGATTAACAGTGGGAACAGGGGCAGGATTTCTCTGCTATTTTAGCCCCCTTTTGTATCAGCACTACACGGTGCATTTTTTTCTAATTAGGGTATTCTGGACCCCTCATTAAATCAAAATCTCTGGGCATCAGTACTTTTATAAGGCTTCCCAGATGATATTTTGTCCAGGTAATCTTTGTAGGTGAGGAAAGCCAGATGGCTGAAAATGCTAAGGTGAGGGTCATACGCTACCATTGGCATGACCTAAATTAGCCATTACTTTTGTCATTCTTCTTTAATTTGTTGCTCCTCTCCAATAAATGTGTGAAAAGAAAAAAAAATGCTAAGGTTCACTCACATTCTTCTTGGTACCATTAAAAAGAAAATCTGTCTGGAATCCCATTACCCAGCAACTCTTTCTGCTCAGTGCTTTCAGCAAACTTAGGCCAAAGGAAGCTGGGGAATTGGTATGCAAGTGAATAATTCAGACTCCTCATACCCTCCCAGCTCCCCACTCCCAACCAAACAAAACCCACCATCTTTGAAAAAGGTAGTTTCAAAAAAAAAAAAAAAAAAAAGGGGGGGGGGTAGCGCCTAGGGAACAGGAGCGGGAAGGAGGGAGGTGGAGCATTTGCTTCAATTATCCGGATAATTGTTCCCCACCTCAGGCCATTGTTACTGAAATGAAACAATATTCTATTGGTTACAGTCTCGGCCTTTTCAGGCGAGCTCCCCGCAGCGCCTCGCACACGCTGGGCACCGAGTAGGCGCTCAATAAATTTCATTCTGATGACAGAGGGGAGCTTTAGGGTGGGGGAGGGATGCCTCGCTAGGCTGAAGAATTTGGGGGTGGCCGAAGTCATGGAAGTGAACCAGGGAGCAGAGGATCTGTGGAGCCGGCATTCAGGGCCACCAAGACTTTTCTCCGAGGTTCCCTGAAATTCAGAGCCGGATTCCTCAAGGCTTTCCCAGAAGCCCCCCCCCCCCCTCCTTCCCCGAGGGCCGACCTGAACTCTTGCGCCCGTGGTGCGCACAAAGGAGAATTCAGGCTCTGAATAAGCTGGGGGGGGGGGGCGGGCGGGAAGCTAGATCATTTTTCTGGTGGTGGTGAGCGCGAGGCGCTCTCGGCAGAGCGGCCTCGCCGGGTCTGGACTGGGAAGGAAGAGTTTGGGGGCAGCGCAGGCGGGCGGTTGAGGCCCCACGCGCTGCGCCCGCGAAGGAATGTGGGCGCCGCCTTGCAAGCGCCACGCTCGCGTCCAGACTCGCGGCTTCTGCAAGGGACTTGGGGCGGGGGGGCTCTGCGAGCGTGTCTTGCCTTTAATGATTAGCTTCTCTGAACTTCCCCCGAGACCCTGTGCAGTTCCAGCCTTATCCGGGGACCCTCTCTTTCCATCCCGGCGACACGTCCTCGGAACAGTCGCCTCTGGGGCGCCTAAAAGGAGGGCGAGCGCCCCGTTTTCTGCGGAAGGCGCGTCTCAGTTCATGCAAGGCTAGCGGGCTTTTGATGACCACAATGCAAGTGACGCCCAAAGGGTGTCTCTTTTGGGAGGTCCACAACGCTTGGCTTCACGTTTGCAATTGAAACGGGCAGAAACCCGGCTGAAACTCCCACGCCAGACGCCGGGGCCACCTCCCTCCACCCGGTTCTGAGGAGAATGGGGACGAACGGGTCTGGCAGGGGGGGAGGAGAGAAAGGAGGAGCACTGGGGCAGGGGACGCGGGAAGAGAGCCCTAACTCCCAGCCACCTTCTAGAAGGCGAAGGGGGTGGGGCATGTTCTCTTGGCGCTCCCTCTTGTTTTTATTTATTTTTATTTATTCATTTATTTTTACCATTTTGCTTTGTTGGAAGCTTCACCCAAACAAACAAAAAGAAACCCCCAAAGAGAGAGTTTTCTCCTCGTCTTCACCTAGGTAGCTGCTTTCCTTCCGCCTCTGAAAATGTGACTCCTTCATAAAATCAAAATTTATGATTATTCAAATGTTGGGGACTGTGAAAAGAGAGGAAGAAAGAGAGAAAATTAATATTGCAGCTGTTCTTCTGATTAATGAGAGATAATTGCTCATGAAAAGTCACCCCTGTGGCATTTTGTTGTCTCCTGGATCTTTGTTCTTTTCCACTATTATTGAGGACTTTCTTGAAGACTAAGCGGTTCTTTTCAATTTTTGGGTATTCAGAAAGGGTTGCCTGGTTACAGAGAATGGGGAAATCTCGGGCTATATCGGGTAAGATGTGCCACAGACAGCAATATCACAATGCCACTCGGAGAAAAGGATGGATACAAGTTAACGATGCGCTTTCAATAAAACATTCATAGACTTGTTCACGCTTTGATAATGACCTCATTAAAGGGAGCTGGGGGCAAGTAAGTCCTGTCTCCTGTTTGTGTTCAGCTAACAAAACCCAGCTTTGAGATCATTCATCGCTTTGGAAACTAATATGAAATCAATGTAAGAGGAGCAAATAAATCCAAGGCAGCTCCGCCAACCCCAGGACTGTCGCGCCCTGCCTGCGGCCTCTGGCAGGAGCTGGTGTGGGCCAGCGCTGAGAGGAAGAGAAAAAAAGGACTAGAGGTGAAGGGGG
>PVHY01017103.1:0-32202 GCA_004024945.1 Uropsilus gracilis
TCCAGAAACTGAGCACCAAGGCTTCATCAGACATGGAATCTACATGTGCTTTCATCTTGAAATTCCCAGCCTAAGAACTATAAGAAATAAATGTTTGTTTAAGCTTACCTAATCCACAGAATCTGTTCTAATTAAGAACTGTTGTACCAAAGGACACTCAAGAGAGTGAAAAAAACAATTCACATAATGGGATAATCTATGCCAATTCTATATCTGTTAAGGATATAGTATCTAGATTTGAGAAAGAACTCTTGTAGTTTAACAAAGCAACTCAATTAAAAAATGAGCAAAGGACTTGAACAGTATTTTTCCAAAGAAGACATTCAGATTGCCAACAGGCACATAAGAGGATTCTCAGTGTCATTTGTCTTTAGGGAAATGCAAATTAAATGCAAATTTACAACGCAATGAGATACCACTTCATACCCACTAGCACAGCTATTTAAAACAAACTCAGAAAATAACTAGTATTGGTGAGAATGTGGAAAATTGGCATACTTGTACAGTACTGATGGAACTGCAAAGTGATGCATTTGCTGGGGAAAATAGTGGCATATCCTCAGTACGTAAAGCATAGAATGAATTTTATATCCCAGCAAACCCACTTCTAATTATATACCCAAGAGCGCTAAAAGCAAGTACTCAAATAATTTGTTGATAGATGCAGCATTACTTATGATAGCCTTGGAAACACCCAAATGTCCATCACCTGATGAATAAACAAAAGATACATTGTGGACTCTTACTCAGCCATAGAGAAGGGAGGGCAGATGCATGCTACAACGTGGATGAACCTTGGACATATTATGCCAGAGATAAAGAACCACTTATTATGAATCATTTTTATGAAGTGTCTATGATCAGCAAACCCACAGACAGGAGATTAGTGGTTACCAGGGCCTGGACAAGGGAGAATATCTGCTTAATGGGTATAGTTCCCTTAGGGGTGATGAAAAACTTCTGGAACTGGACAGTGACTGTGACTGCACTGCACATTAAAATGGTGAAATGGTAAATTTCATGCTATGTGTATTTTACCACAAAATATTGAGAGGAGGTAGGGATGAAAAAAATTCCTAGAGATGAATCTCCCCTTAGAAAAAGCATTATTTGGTTATCCAGGAGGGACTTCAACTTGTCTCCTGCTTCTTCGGATAGTCTCATCTTTTCTTGATCATTTCCTTAATTTGCAACCCCACAAGATATTCAGGCTTAGGCATTGTTTTACCATGCCCCACTCTTGGAATCCATTTCTTTGAGAAGCCCTAGTTCCTTCTGTCGGAGAATGGTGTTTAGATACCAAGATCTGGGTGCTAGGTGACACTCTGTACCTTTAATATGCTTCTGCCCCCAAAGAATAGGAGTGGGAGAGAGAAGGAACCCACCTTTCTTTGAGTGTCCCCATGTGTATAGTGCATTGTTAGCCCATCTTACCTTTTTGAAACAAGTGTTTTGAACAAGTTCTTTAAAAGTCCTTTCTGACCTTTCTGTATGCTTTTCCTTGTCATCTGCCATTCTTAGCTTTCCTCAGCTGCATTGGTTGACTCCACCCTCACCCAGATGTGAACTAGCTCCAGCCATTAGTACTGTTCATTTGGCACAAAAGTAACTGTCTTGCCTGTTTTTATCAGAAGGGGGAAGAACATTCCCAATATAGTTTGTTTCACTTGATTAGGGGCCTGGTGTGGGGCACAGGTGAACCCAGTAAGGTGCGAGACCCTCCACAACATTCTTCTGTTTTTGACTGTTGTCTTCAGCATCACCTTCAGAACTTCTGGGATACTCTGCAGAATGTTTCCACAAGCAGCATTTGCACAAAAGTCAATCAAGTATTTATAGCCCATTTTGTAGGCTAAGGCTCAATGTGAAGTAATTTCCTCATTAAAGTGGCGGTAAAGGCATTACCCAAATTCGGTTCTTTGAACTCCCACGCCTCTCATTATGTGTCTCAGCTCCAGTCTTTCTACTAAAACTGTTTTGTAATCCAAGGGACTAGATCAATTTTTAATGGGATTATTGTGTTTTCTTCAGTGTTATGTCCCCTTCTCTGTGAAACTACCTCTCATTTAGAAAAGTCATGAGTTTAGTGACTGACATTAGTTCAGTTCAAATGTTACTTTTGGAAAGTCACCATGCTGTCCTTCAGTCAGACTGAAATGGAGGCATTCCAGTGGCAACGATGGTCACTAAGTAGCCACTCCTTCTCCTTCAGAGCTCTAGAATGGGGGCATTTGGAAATGTGCCTTAATGCTGTCACTATGATGAAATCCATAAAGGGTAGGTGGGTTTTTGTTTTCTTACTTAAAGTGGGTTGGAGGAAGGACAGGCTTGAGTACAAGAGCAGAGTACAAAGTACAAGTATGAGAGCAAAGAGGTGAGTACTGATAAATGTGCCACTGTTTTTCCATTTGACCGTTGGGGGTTTGCAGACTGCACTCAAGAAAAGCTGGAACAGGTTGGGCATGGTGGCTCATGCCTGTAAGCGACAGCCTAGTAAGCTGTGGCGGGGACCAGGAATCACAGTTCGAGTCCTGCTCAGGGCAGCATAGCAAGACCTAGTTCAAAAAAATAGCTGGGTGTGGTGGTGTGCCCCTCTAATTCCAGCTACCTGGGAAGCTGAGGCTGGGGATTACTTGAGTCTCTGGTACGTGAACCTGTGATTCCACCAGCAAAAATAGCGAGACCTAGTCTCAAAAAAAAAAAGAAAGAAAGAAAAGCTGGAACAGAGGCCACTGGACCCACAGGAGCTCAGGCCCAGCCTTTGTGCTCTTAGAGGCCAGGAGCGCTAGTCTGCTCCTGTGAGCATCATTTCAGCCCTTTAGCACCTGCCCTTCGCTGGGTGTTTTCTTCTGCCTCCCTCACTGTAGCTTCTGGGACCTTCTGTCCCCACCTGCCCTCTGCCCTTCAGCTGAGGGACCTGTATTATATTACACCATCTGTAGAGTGACCTCATCCAAACATCAATTAATGTGTTCCCGTTTCAAGTCAAGGCAAGACAATCAAAAGGGACTATAAGACAGTGCCTTCAGACTCCACATGCTCCTGTTAACCAGGGCAATGGTTGAGAAAGGGGTTCCTCAAATTCCTGCTGAGCCTGTTAGATCTCCTGGCCAACCCTCTAGTAGTTGCAGTTCCTTAAAAAGTACAGTTGAAAAGACTCAAAACTTCACACCCTGTTTTCCCTTCAAAAAAGGTTGAGTTTGTCCAGCTCAGATTTCTCTAAACTCTCAAGGAAATCTAGGTTTGGTGAGTCATCTAGACTGACTTCCAGACTCCAGAACTGAAGCCTGCATCCTTCTGGGTGAGCAGAGACATGTACAGAACAGAACAAGAGTTCTGACGTGTTTCTTTATGCAGGTGTCACACGCTCATCATGTCTGTAATTCTGGCAACTGTGTCTGTGAGTTGATATGTTACCTCTACTTCATCAATGACACCAAGGCTTGGAGAGATTACAGGATTTGTGACTATAGGTGTAAATGCCATGACATTAGGGTTTGAACATCAGCTTGGTGTCAGACGTGTATCATGTGTAAATGGCCATTGAATTGTGCTCCCTGGGACTCTGATTCTTACTTTCTGTGTCCCCCACCATCCTACCTTCACAGTCTCCTCTCCAGCAGTCGTAGGGAGGAGGCTCAGGTGCCTGCAGGCTGTTAATACTGACCTTGCAGGTGGAGAGCTGTGTGTGTCTCCAGGCTGGGATAAGCAGCTTGGGGTGTGGATGGAGCCTGGCCTCTCCTGCACCTTCCCACCTCATGGCACGAAGTCTTTTTTTCCTGGGAACATTTCTGTCGCTGACAGAGCCTGCTGGGCTGTGCATCCATTCGGGGTTCTTCTCTCAGCCCACCCTTGGGGGACTTGGGCGCCTGTCATCCCTGGAGTGCTTGCTGATTCTTGAGTTGCAGGTTTTTTATACTTTCCCTCACAATACTATGTGAGCACAGTGCTTTTTGTAGCTGCCATCTTTGTTCCAGGCCAGCAGTGTGTTTTGCAGCAGAGGGAAAGGTGCAAAGTGTTGAAAATTAATTGCTTTTCAGAAGTAGTTTGACAGTAAGTCAAGAGCCTTATGTGTCACTCTCTTTGATTCAAAAATATTTCTAAGAAAATTCAGAAACTATTTTAAGGAAGTAATAGTGATGTGTGAAGATTTGTCTTGGAAAGATAACAGTCACCATGTTTATCATGGCTTTACTTATAAATCATAAGAACCAGGTAAGAACTCTCCCTGAGACTGGCCTGACATTTGGGAATTTGTAATGTTTACAATTTAATAAATGAAGAAGGCAGGGCAAAATTATATGTAGTATAAAAGCAATAATTATGTAATAAATATATCACATAAAATATGTCACTTAAACCATGAAAATTATAAATATATTTTATAATATATACATAAAATGGGTAAAATAAAAACAGTGTTTGACTTATGTTTTTAAATTTAGCATTTTCCTCAATAGACATGTATTTTTAACTTTTTGAAATAATTTTATATTTACAAAGTAGTCATAAAAACAGTGCAAAGAATACTTTATCATTCTCTATTTAATGTATTTTTTTTTCCTCCTGGATTTGAGACTACACTGCAGATTTGTACTCATTTACCTTAAAGTACTTCATTGTTTTTTCCCTAAAATTTAAGAGCATTTTCTTAAGTAACCCTACTAAATAATCAACATCATTGTTGTAGAGTTTAGTCTATTCATATTTTCTATTCATGTTGTAGAGTTTAGTCTATTCATATTTTGCCACTAATATCTTTATTTGCAGAAGAAAATCTTGTTTTTTTTTTTTTAAGGTCCCAGATTATATCTAACTGTAAGCATTTTTTAGTTGCTTTTGATCTGAAGCAGTTCCTTAATCTGTCTTTGTCTTTTATGACAGTTTTCCAACATCAGGCCACTTACTTCTCTGTAGAATGTCTTTCAGTTTAGATTAAGTGTTTCCTCACAATAGGATTCAGATTGTGTGCTTGGCAGAATGTCACAGGAATGGTATTGTGTCATATGGCACCATATCAAGTGGCGGTTGATGTCATCTCGCCCTAGTATTGGACCTCTTACCTTCGACCTTTGGGTTCTGGTGGTGTCAGCCAGGTCTCACCTCTAAAGTCCTCCATTTCCTATGTAGTTCTTATATATTGACAAAATTCCTGTGTAATGACAAACACCTGTCAAACTTCCACCCTCCAGTTTTAGCATTCGTGATCCTTGTCTGAGATGGTTGTTACCATGGGGGCTGCCATTTGGTAATTTTCTCAGTCTTTATTCCTTCTCCATTTATTAGTTGGCATTCTGCTGTGAGGAAGAACTCCCCCTGCTCACCCATGTATTTATGCAGCTGTATGTTTGTGTCGGTGTTGACTTATGGATTATCTTTTATCCAGTGAATCACAATCCGTCACTAGTGGTATTTATCTTGACACTAAAGTTGTTGCAGATTTGCTTTGTCCTTTTGCTTTGTCCCCATCCATCTTCGGCCTGTCCATCATCGTTAGTGATTCAGGCTCACCTGCTGCTTTTCCAGCCTCGTTTCTGGAGTTAGGCAAGGAGCTCTGGCTCCTTTTAATGGAAAGTGGTGCTTGGAAACTCAGGTCTGGGTGCAAGATGACCCCTTTCCTCTGGGATGTCATTGCTTTTAGGCCCTCCTCACAGACAGAACTAGGAATATACATAAACACATGCATTCTCTATTAAAAACCATTATACATACTGAGACATCCAGTTTTAGTCTGATGCCAAAGCCTTCACTCCCTATTTTCTCGTTCCATATATTTTTTCTTCCCATATTTGTAATTTTCTTCTTCCACAGTAAAAATGCCAGCTTTCATGTATTTATTATTTCAACAGTAATACACGAATAACAACCATTTCACTATAAAAGGACAAAGCAGAGGTTCCTGTGGACCCCTACCACCCAATAATAGACTAGCTGTTCCCTACAAGAAATCATTATTATGTTGCACATACTATATTGCATATAGTTCACTCTTCTAGAGGAATACATAGTTATTTCATTAATGACCTCAGGGTAAGACTATAATTATTTAGTATGTTTTGGCAGCCTTTCACAAATGTACCACTAGTTCCGTGATTTTGGTCAGATCCAAAGGGTTTGTGAGTGCTGCCTCGCATTTGTTGTTTGGAGCTGAAAGCAAGCATCCGGTGTGGGGCCGGTACACGCTGTGCTGCAGTGCCCGGGTCACGAGCCCAGCCGGGGGCACACCCCAGCTGGCCGTCTTCCTGTCTGCTGCCTGAGACGTCTGTGTAGAATTAGTGTTATTTCTTCCATGTCTGAAAGGATTCACGAGTGAACCCGTCTACTCCTGGAGCTCAATTTGGTGAAGGTTTTCACTACTAATTTGAATTCTTATAGAGAATTCAGGTTATCCATTGTTCCTCGGAGGACTCTGGTGGAGTGTATCTAGTAAGACACTCACCCATTTCATCCAGGTTGCAAATGTTAGCGTAGGGTTTTTCATAATCTCCTTTCAATAACTGTGGAATCTAGTGATAACCTCTTTTTTATTCCCTATATTGGTCACTTGCATCTTCTTTTCTTTTTTCCTCCATCACTCTAACTTAGAAGTTGATCCTATTGAAAGCAACCTTTGTATCAAGAGTTAAAAACAAAACCAAATCTAGCTGAGAATTTAAGGACTCTTTAATTTTTTTTTTAAAGAAAAGCTTTTTGTCTCAAAGATGCTTTAGTTTATATTATTTCAGGAGGAAATGGACTTCAGAAACAGACACATTTTAATTCAAATACCACCATTCAATTACCAGCCTGTGTGACCTCAGGCAAACCACTTAAACAGATATGTGCTTTGATCCTGTAACTGAGGAGCCAGTAGTGAGCTGAGAAATGAATACACACTGAGGTGCCAGCACTTCAATGGGCAGCCACCATGACTGTTATTAGCAAAGTGAGAAATTGTAGAGTGTTCCCCCATTTCCCTGGAGCAGGCTATTCTCTTCTTCCTCTCCACACAGCACTTTGCAAACACTGATTTTATAACGTTTCTCACATTTTACTATATGTAGTGCTTTCTGTTTCCTTGACCAAATTGTGAACTTCTACACAGCAGTCATGTTTTCCCATTTCCCTCTCCTTTGCGCTTGCGCGAGCACACACACACACACACACACACACACACACACTTTTTAATAAATGACAGGGAATTAAGTACACAATGACTCATCAAATCGATAGACTTCAGACATAGACAGCCAAAGAAAATAATATGGTAAAGAGTCCTGACACTAACATGACGTGTTTTACAAAGTAGAATAAATACATTTTACATACTGTTCTCTCAGGAGTAGGTATATATATGTGTGTGTTCAATAAATTTATATATGAAAAAGAAAACAGAAACCTCTAGAGAAAAAATAGCTCTGTGGGTGGTCAGCTCCTGACCAGAAGTCTGAGAAGGCTGAGCATGAGGTGGGTGGTCATGTGAGGGAGGAGGATGTGCAGGCAGAGGCTGGATTTCCTGCTTGTTGAGGTGCCTGGACTGGGGAAGGGAAGTGCGGTGGGGTTGGGGTGGGGTGGAGGTGTCAAAAACCCTCTCTCCTGAAAGCTAAAGCCTTGAAGATGCTCACAGGGAGTGGCCACTTGTGTCTGCACTTTGAATTGATTTGAAGTCCCAATGCAGACATGATAATGCTGTGCTCATTTATTCCTGAAGTGCTTCTTGTTAAATCTAAAAGCCTGCCTCTGTGTGAAGCATAGACTATTCTTGGGTTCAGTGTTTTAATGGAAAGATTGCTTCATCTACCTGTGTTTCAGAGGTCTGCCTTAAGCCACCCTCCCCCCGCCCTCTTTCCCAAGTTGCTAGGCTGTGCTGTGGGACCACCTACCACTGTGTCCATCCCTGCATTCACGGTCCATAGCTTTCGTTTCACATAGATGAGGAATGTCTGTGTTTGTGTGTGTGTCTCTGTGTGTGTGTGTTCCAGAAGGTTCAGAGAAAGAGATCTAGGACTTAGTGACTGTCAGTTCAGGCCAGAGATTTGCAGTTTTCTTCCTGTCATTGTTACCAGTCAGCTCATTGAGTTTGATGAACATATTTGCATTGCAGGCCCTTGAGTTGGTGGCACCCTCTTGGTCATTAACCCAGGTCACCTAGCCTTCTGTTCACCCTTCTTCAGTAATAAGGGGCATGTCTCTCAGCAGCCTCCATACTCAGCAAGTTCTTCTTGGACAATGTCCTCCAATGAGGCCCCGTTTTTCCACTCAGGGATCTCTCCCTCCTATTCTCTGGCTATCCTGAGGGATTAGCTATGTCTGAATTGTCTCTTCGTTGAGGTAATCCCCTCCCGTTCCTTTCCTGTGTCTCTTGTCATGTTGTTTGGGCATGGCTCTATCCTGGAAACTCTTTCTGATAGTGATTCAGTTTGTCTTTGCCGCATAACTTGGAGTCCATTTGCCACTCTGTAATGGGTATTGATTGTGTATTCACTTTTGGGAAGCCATGTTTGCCTTGGCCCACCCCATCCCCATATCCTATAGATGGATCATAGTCTGTGCTGCAGGCCTGCTGTGTAGATACGCCATGTGAACCATAACATGGTGGTGGTCGGCTGGTTCTTACTGCTTTCTGGGTTCTCATCAGACTATCACCCCTTATTGCTGTTGATGCATTAGAGGAAGAAGCAGACTTCACCACTGGTCTGCCCCAAAATTGTAAATTAAAGCCAGTCCCCTAACTTCCCATATTTGTACTCAGAATTAATTGAAGCCAAGAGATGGCCAGGAGGATGAACCAGTGTGAACTTCTGGGCAATATCTTCTGCCCATAAATTGTTCTCTGCTGAATTAAATTATGTTGCTAAGTTATATATACAAAATGTCAAGGGCTTAGGGGAGTTATGGATTGACCCCACTTGAAGTTCTGACCAGGGAGTTGAGGCCTCTCAGAGGCAGATAGAAATAAGCCACATGGCTCTGCTTGAGCAGCTATAGTTCCAGTGGTCAGCCCTCAGCCCCTGTGAGGCTTCGTCAGCTCATTTTGTGCTGAGTGATGCTAGCTCTTCTGCCTGCTTTTCGCCAAGTCATACTTTCACACATGCAGCTTTCCTGTCTGCCTTCCTCTTTCACATCATTGCATCAAACACAGTGCCAGTCACATGTGTCCAGGTCCTACCCACCAGTGGGGTATGATCATACCCGTTCGTGGGGGCACTTGGCCATCTGCCCTGGAACACTGGCTCAAGTGTATTCTGGTCTAGAAAGTCTTGGTCAGAGCTTGTGATGTTGATAGTGTGGCCATAGGCATGTTTCTAGATGTGCTATATCCTTGCCCTGTCATCCCTGGCTGCCTGGGGTTCAGAGACCTTAGACAGAGAGGACTCCTGGGGCCTCTCCACACAGTTCTCAGTCCCTATAAAAAGCTTGCCTCTTACTCTAAACCTTTCCACCCGTGCATGCAAACACAGCCCATCATCCATGCTTGGTCACAGCAAATTCTATAGCTGCTGCTCTTTCGTGGCTTAGGCCTAAGTGCTTGCCACCTGTGTGGAACTTCTCTTATTTCCCTTATCTGACTGGTCATTTTTCACAACCCAGCTCAGACCTTGGCCTCTGGGTGCCCCTTCTTTGATTGTTTACGGTCATCTTACCTCCTTCGGACCTCAGATTTCCCCAAGACCTGGTAATTGTTAAGGTGTGCCTGCTAGCATTGTGTTGGCACCTCCATCTGCTTCCACCATGGTAGCAGGGAGGGCCTGATAAAAGAGAGGACTAAATAAGATTGAGAGCTACTCAAAGTCACCAGGATACAGTTAAAAAAATAAAAAGTCACTTGCGCACTAAATCTGGGAAAATCTGAACTTGAATGAGAAAAGACCATCCTTTGGCACTAACATCAAGATGATTCAGTTGCTGGAATCATACAGGGTTGCAGGAAGAGCCCAACAGACATCTTAGAATTGAAACATACGGTAACAAAAAGCAAAAGCCCAACAGATGGCTCCATAGTCAAACAGGACTTGAAGGTAGAGTAGTAGGAACTGCCCGATCCAAACAACAAAGAGAAACTGAACTGAAGAAAATCAACAGATCTTCAGGAACTGTGGGGCTGGTAAGAACCTCATTTATGTCATCCTAGTTTCAGAAGAGAGACTGTAGTGCTGAGAAAGTATTTGAAGAAACGATGGCTTAAAAGTTCTCAAACCTGTAATTCAAGAAGCTGAGTAATCCCAGATAGGGTAAATCCAGAGAAATTCACTCCAGCCATATCTAGGTTTATATAAAAACCTGGTGAAGCACTCTGGCTAGAGCACTCTGGCTAGTTGCTCTTTTGGTGACCTGTCTTTAGCATATTTCATTAGGAAGACACCTTCCCCTGAGCATATCTCAGTTTCTAAAGGGTGAGTGACTACACCTGAGGAGGCTTTATCGCCCTGGGGCTTTTCCCTTATCTTGCTGCTAAGTGTCTAGGCTATTAACCCTTAGGAGAGGCTGGGTGGTAGCCCAGCACACCTTGTTTCCATTGGGGATGGGCATGGATGGACACCAGATTCTTGCCTGGTGATTGTGTCCTGAAGGCTGCTTCCTGGCTTCTTTCTGCTGTGTGCCACTCGCCACAATGGCTGCACTGGATTTGTTGGTGGGTTTTGCTTACGGATCTAAGAAGTTACGTATGATTAAAGCAAAGCCACAAATACCTACTGGAAGATCTTAGGCTCCAGTGGTATCAAACAGCCAAATGGGGAAAGGACCCTCCTGTTCTCACTTCTTTGCCCTTCCAGGAGCTGGTGAGGCTCCTGCCATTGTCCCTGGCCTGAGTGGTCACATGTCCGCCCACATGCAGTGTGCTGTCTGCAGACTGCAGCACCTAGACTGGAGTTGCTGCCCTGGCTCAGGGCTGAAATTCAGGAGGAATAATGACACACTTTCTTTTCCTTCTCTCTTCCTTTCTCTCCTCCTTCTTCTTTTCCCTCCCATCCTGCCTTCCTCCTTTCTACCTTCCCTCTTTCCCAACCTCCTTTTCTGTATATATATATATATATATATATATGTTATCTTTCACAATAAAATGAAAGCTCTTATGTACAGATCTAATTTGTAATACAAGATCAAATCTGATATACTCTCAGTGGGGGGAATCTATTTGGCCACTCTGTCTGATGTGCCCCATTTTCTGTGCCTAATTTTACAGGTGAGGATGTCAAAGCCTATTACTGGGAGGGAATTTGCCAAGATTCCCAGCCAGCTCATAGCAGGGCTGAGGCAAGAGCCTGGTCTAGTCAAGAAATTGCTCTTTAAGCCAGGCATGGTGGTACGTGCCTCTAAGTGACAGCTTATGAAGTCACAGCTGGGTCTGGGGATCACAGTTTGAGTCCCACCCGGGGCAACACAGCGAGACCTAGTCCCAGAAAAATAACTGGGCCTGGTGGTGCGCGCCTGTAATCCTAGCTACCTGGGAAGCTGACGCTGGGGATTGCTTGAGTCCGTGGTACCACAGGCAACGTGAGCCTGCAGTTCCACGGGCAAAAATAGCAAGACCTAGTCTCAAAAAAAAAAAAAAAGAAAAAGAAAAAAGAAAAGAAATTGCTCTTTATATTTGTTCATATCCATTTCACTTTTTTTTTTCTTAGTTTGTTTGTTGCTGACATGTTGCTTTTGGCCCCATGTGCTCTGCAGTCTCTGGCATTCCTCCTTTTCGCTCAGTATGAGAAAAGATATGACTCACAGACTTAAACATCCTTCCAGGACAAAAAGAATCCACGAATCTCCTTGAGGCACCTGTGGGGACCCAGACTGCCTTGGTCGCTTTGCCACACCAGGGCTACAGCGGGTGGTCATCAGAATGTCCCAAGTGTTCCCACCAGAGCATCTCACATGGCAGCGCAGCGTGATCATGTGTCTGAGGCTCTCTGCTGGGATAGTGCCGGGTTCCTTGGAGAGCTGCGACCAGCTCCCAGAGCCTGCTGGGACTGCCAGCACAGTGAGACTCCACAGCTGTTGGACTCCATGTGAACAATTAGCTTGGGCTTGTCCAGAGACTCCACATTAGGTCTTCTGCATTGATCTACTTTTGATGATTCTGTGTCTTCACAAAGCCTGGTTTTCAGTGGTTATTTAGACCTAACTGTTTTAGAGATGGAATTTTAGGTCCTTTCTTTTGGCTTCAGGATATCGTGTTCCACGGCCAACAAAGATGTGGAACCTCTGTTGTAGAGGACTTGCCAAAGGGGCATGCCACCAGCCCCAAATTTCCCTTAAATTTGCATGTTTCCTGTTCCTGATTCATGCTAGGTCTACACTTTATGTGTTATGCATCCATTCATTCATTCATGGGTTGCTATTGTGGATTTCAGGCCAGGCTATGTGTGACTGACAGAAGTGACAGTCTGGAGACTGAGCAGCAAGCAGCCAGAGGGAGAGCATCCCAGGCACATGGTACAGGCCCCTGGCTCTGGGATGGAGAGGCATGCTGCAGAGGTGGATAGGTATTTGTGCACACTTCAGTGGGAAAAGAGTGACTTAAGAGAGATCACAGAAAGGTTCAACAGCTTGCACACAGGTCCTGTCCCCTGGCACACTGCTCATATCCTAGCACAAGGGGAGCAGAGTAGGGTTTTCCCTCCAAGGTTGACTTCCTCCTCGCCAGCCTACCAATCCTTCCCTTCCTACCATGCCAGATACAAAGGTACCTAAGTTTCTGTTCTATTGTTCTTCAGGGAGCTCACAGCAGAGCTGGGGAAACACATGTGCACTAAGTCTTCCTACTTGGAGGGGTACTGAATGCAGTCCTCCCCCAGGAAGCAGGGAGCCCTTTCTAGTTCTACCCTATGGTTGAACTGCTTACCCCCATGGAGCCTCCAATTCCCCACAGAAGGTCAAGACCTTGGATTGAACCATCTCCAGAGTCCTTTCTGGTGCTCCTCTCGCAGCTCTTACCTGTCTGAAGATTTATGCCTCTGAGTCAAAGCTGCTGGGGATATTCTGAATTCTGTTGAGACCCCCAATCTGAGGACTGGCTGTGCCAGTGGGACCTCAGGTCCAAGCCCCACCCTTGCCTCTCCAGGAGGTCAGCTCTGCCCTCCTTCAGCAGTACTTGGGCATTTCTTTCTGCAGTGGAGCGGGAACTCAGGGGAAGAAGCCTGAGATGCTGAAGGAAGCAGTATGAACATTGCCTCCCAAACACTGTCCTGGTGATGTGTATGCCTTGTACTTTTCCAGTGGTATAGCCAGTCTAGAGTGTATGCCCTGCAAGCCCACCTAGGTACTCTGCACTGCATTCATTCGCCAAGTTGATAACTAACAAACAGTTGTATTTCCTACCAGGCTGTGAGCAAAGTCCCTGGCTTTGTGGGCCAACCCATAGTCAAGGCTTGAAATACAGTGTCAGATACTGATCAGTGCTGTAAGGGGACAAGGGAGTGAGGATGACTAGATAAGCAAAATCACAGTGAAGCCCAGCGTCTCTGCGTCTCTGCGATGTGGAGCCATCGGAACACTGAATCAAGTGAGGGCAAGGACCCTGCAGATCACTAGAACAGAACTAAAACATCAGTCAACAGTATCAATATGCAAGGGCCCTGAGGCAGAGGCAGGAGTAGGCCTGGAAGCTTGAAGGGAAGCAAGGAAGCCAGGGTGAGTGGTGAGGTGTGAGGAAAGGAGAGTGCAATAAGAAACAAGGTGGGAGAGATAGCCAGGGGCCAGGCAAGAACTGGCGATTCTGTACTGTGATGTGAAACCATTGAGGGTTTTGATCAGGTAGAGGAGCTGACATTACTACCTTTGGCTGCTGTGTGGAGAATTGCCATGAGGAATCTATTGTGAGTGGTGTGGGTGTTGGAAAGAATGGGAGCGTGAGTGCCAATTTTGCTGGCTTTCCAGCACACCAGCGCTTTGGGAACCACCTGTGGGTGTAAATTACCTTCTGGGTAGGGCAGTGTGTCAAGAACCAGCCCCTCAACCTCATGGGCACTGGTTTCTCCTGTGGCAGAGTAAGGGAGAGGCTTAGTGGGGTGTGGAGCTGGCGTCCAGTAACTGGCTGTGTATGTATGTCCGCATACCTGCCCTGACCAGAACCCAGCAGGTTCCAGCCCGGCCCAGTATCTGCCGCATCACGATTCAGCGGGACAGGTCCTTCCAGAATCTGAGTGACAGAAGGCTTGTGGGTGTGACAGACAGCACTGACAGGGTTGGATAGAAAGACATGACTAAAGTTGAATAAACATTAAATGTGTTGATAAGTTAAAACTTAAATATAAACAATCTCCGTGGGCACTAGAGTTAAATCCGTCCTTTCATGTCACACGTCTGTTGAGACTACTTCAGGAACTCGACCTTTCGGGAACACCTCAGATCAGCTAATGAGAAAAGCCAAGACCCCGCCCAAGGACCTGTGCATAGCAGGCTGCAGAGCAGGAGTACCCCTGCCCGGAGCCCTCCGACTCCAGGGTGCACCTGCTAGTGGAAGTGCAACCTCCCAGTGCCTCGACTGACATGACTAAGGCATTCCTAAGCCCTGGAGCTGCTGTTGTGAAAGCAGGCAGGCCACTTGGTAATAGCAGTGATTACAAAATGGAATGATGGAGATTTGGGGGCAGGGCTCTGCCTTGTTCGGTCTGCCAGAAGTGGATTGCTGGGGTTCCAGTATTCTTGCTGTGGCATTTGTTGACTCATCTCAGGTCTGCCTACCTATCAGGTTTCAAAGGTGGAGGGACCAGTTGAATAACTTTCAAAGGAACTCAGTAGGTGCATTGGAGGTCTGCAAGACCACCTCTGGTTCAGAAATGCACCAGACTCACAGACCTCAAAAAAAAAAAAAAAAGTGCAAAAGGATATGGACTAAAATTGCTGGAAAAGACCCTCTAAGGCAGATGAAATGAATGAAACTGGATGCACGTTTCCAGTTGTCCTCTCACAACAAGGTCATGCTGCGAGTGCTTGCTTCTCCCAGCAGTCTTGGGTGGCAGCTTGTATGAAGTATTGTCAGCTGGCGAGGCTGCGGCATCCGGGGCTTTGTTAGGTGTAGTGTTGTAGGTAAGTGGGGTCTACTTACCTACTCAATCTCTAGCACCCTGGGGGTCAAACTGACACATTGTGATCAGAGCCCTGGGTGACCTTGGTAGCAGAAACTCTCTTAAGTGTCCCAAGGTTAGTCTCAGGAATGTAGAGACATTCTTATCAGGCGGTACATTCCAGGGGCCTGGGGGTTATTTTCCGGGAACCATCCAAGGCCCAGGCCTGATGCCCCTTGTCAATATGTGCGAGGGTTGGGGCACAATTAGGCAGAGGGATGCTGTGAAGGAGCCCTCCCTCGTGTGGAACCCACTCTCTGCTCTGTCCTCGTGGACTGGAGGATGTGCGACAGAACTGGGCATCTGTGGCTTCCCCTCTGATTGTGTACAGGGGTCCGGCCTACATCCCCCTGTTGCCTGTGCCTACCTATGCCTAGGCTGACGGCAGCAGCGCTGTCCATCTGAGACTGGTCCCAGGTTGCAGCTGCATCCTTCTGGAGGCTTTGTGAGCCAGCAGCTCTTGCCCAGTGCGCTGCCTGTTGCTGCAACCCCTGGACTGTGAGTAACTGAAGCTTCAGGCACTCCCCATCATGCTCCCTGCTGATGTCTGTCATTTCTCTCTCCCAGCAGTTCTGTGGTCAACATGAGGGACTCCAATGTGGATACCACTGCGTCTGAGGCAGTGGCCGAAGAAGTGTCTCTCTTCAGCATGACGGACATGATTCTGTTTTCACTCATCGTGGGCCTGCTGACCTACTGGTTCCTCTTCAGGAAGAAAAAAGAGGACGTTCCCGAGTTCACCAAAATCCAGTCATCGTAAGTGACACAGCATCTCCAGCACCCTCTGTGCATTCAGGGCAATTCTGCTGGTCCCAGCATTGAGCCCGCAGGAGAGCGAGGCCCCTGGGCACTGTGGGTAGTCTCGGACTTTGCCGTACCGCAGCCTCTGTTTCAGACCTGCTTTCGTAACCCCTGTGTTTACATAGTGTTTTAGGATTTACATGGTGCTGTTGTTTCATATTTGAACTTGACAGAGACTGTTGAGGGTGGGAGACACCATTTTACAGACACCCGAGGCCTGAGTGTTGTTGAAGGCGCTGCCCAGGCATGGGTGCACAAGGCAGAGCTGCAGCTGGCGCTGTTGGCACCGCGCTTCAGGGCCAGGGTCCCTCCAAGTTGTTAACAGATGAGTCACAGACATGTTGTTTGCTCAGCGCCATATAGCGAGACTGACTGCTTTTGCAATTTCCTGCCAATCCTTCTCGTTGCTGATAAGGAGAGATTTGCTCTTTGGGGATGATAGATCTTTATTTATTACCTAAAACTTGCTATTTTCTCTTTTTTAAATGAAGAGAACCAGCTCCAGCTTAGAGCGTTGGTGGCGATGGTATACGAAGGGACCCGTTTTCCTTCTCTGTGCACACTTACACGTTTGTCATCAGATGTGTGCAGGGACTTGTCTAGCTCTCTGGACACCCCAGGATGACACTGTGCACGAGCTCGTCTTCAGACCCCATGGATGATGGGCTCAGACCCACAAGACTGCCCTCACACCTACACTCCATGTGCCCAGCACAAGTTCGAGTTGTCTTCTGACTGCTGACCATAAATTAGAGGTTCCCATGCCCCCTCCTTGGGTTCGGTTCATTTGCTGGAGCAGCTCACAAACTCAGGAAGTCCATTGACTCACCAGTTGGCAGTTTACTATTAAAGGGTATCACAGGCAGGAACAGCCAGGTAGAAAAGATTCATGGGGTGAATTAAGAGAAGGGGTGTGGGATTTCATGCCCTGTTGAGCGCCTGCTCTGCCAGCTCCACATGTCACAGCTCTGAAGTTCCCCCAACCACTCTGGCTGCTGGGTTTTGCTAGAGGTGTCATGGCACTAGCATAATCGTTGGACTCATAGGCCATCCCTGAGCTCCCTCTCCAGTTCCTCGCCCCTCCCTGAGATCAGGGGTGAGGCTGAAAGTTTCAGCTGGGCCCTCACAAGGTTGTTTTCACTTGCAACCAGCTCATCCTCAGGGGTTTTCCAGAAGTCATTTGATGAACATGAAGTTCAGTGTGGTTGAAAGGGACTTCATCACTCCTGGCACTTAGGAAATCACAAGGGATTAAGGAGCTCCATGCCAGAAATAGAATGAAGACTAGCTATGTGTTTTTTCATTGTAAGTCACAATGTCACACATAGTATCCTGTTGGGCAGTATTACCACCACACATGTTTGGCAGTATTACCACCATTTTCCTATTTTATTAGTAGTTTTAACCTTCTATAAAGTCTCTGTTTAAGTAAGAAAATTTAAGTCAACAGGTGAAATAAAGAAAAATATTAAGGACATAAGTGTACAGAGAGTTTCTAGACTTGAAAAGTGGTGCTGAAGGTGTGATTGACTGACTTCCCCTGACCCCCAAGAGGGAGCTCCATACCATGGTTGCAACCAGCTCGTTCTTCCCCCTTCCCGTTGGGTGTTTTAACCGCAGCCTTGGACTCCAGAGGCTGCAGTCGGACCTTCCAAACTAGGTTCCGTGTCCCTAGCACAACACTGCCCTTGGGTGGCTCCCAGCTTCTACAAGAGGCAGGCAGGCCTCAGGCCAGAGTCTGGGACTGCAGGCCAGAGTGCTGAGCAAGGTGAGCTTCCAGGTTCCTATCAAACCCCAGTTCCCATTCTACTTTCCATAGCAGTTTCCTCACCTGGAACAGTTCAGGTGTTCAGATATTGAAGTGTTCAGGGAATACAGTTCTTTGTACCACTGATAGATCATTTGTTTTATGCAAATATACTGGGTCCTGTGGTCTGAAGTAGTGTGGTGAGAGATGGTGTCCCATGTTCCTCAAGTACCAGGCAGATCCTGGGCAAGATCTTTAACCCATTCTGCCTCAGTTTCCTTGTCAGCCCAAGGGTCTCTGTGAGTATAGCGTGAGGGTGTGTTTTTGATAGCCTCTGGCTCTGTGCTTTCCTGGGGCAGCTGCTCAGTGTTTGTGTCAGACTGTGTTTCATGCGCTGTTACACTGGACGTTGCTAGAACCACCAAGGCGACATTTACGCATTTGAATGGTTTGTGGTTCATGAAGCAGGGATGGTTTATGAAGTCACTGCACGTGTACCAGCTACTCAGGGCCTCTCAGCATGGGGCAGCACTGTGTGCCAGGTAGCAGTGTGTAGCCGAGAGCCGGGAACTGGCAGGCTCAGATTGACAGCACAGATCCCGGGGACTCTAAGAGAGAAACCCTCTGGGAGATGGACAGGAAGGTGTTCTTGGGGGGAGGCTGGAAGCTGAGTGGGCTTTGTCAGCAGAAGGCAAGGGAGACCTGGTGACTGAGCAGGGTGTCTAGCCTGGTTCGCCTGGCACAGGTGGGCGAAGGTATTTTGAGTGAAGTGTGATTCTTGAGATTAGTGTCCAGGTCCCAGTTTACAGTAACCCTGTACTTCCTTGCCTGTGAAATGGAGTTGCCCTATATCCACTCCCATCCCGAGTAAGGACGTAGAGTGCCTCGGGCCCTCTCTAGGGGAAGCCTCATGCTGATCATATGCAGTTTTTCTCCTTGTCACCTCTCTGACCTTGCAAGACAAATGAAATAAAACCCTTAGAATGGGGGCAATTAAGTTCTGAAGCATTTGTATTTTACAGATTCTAATTGTTTCTCTTGGCCGGATGCCAAAACTATATGCCTCTTCATGCCCATAAAGTTAGAACTGTCTACCTGTATGGGTTGCCGTCTCTCACCTTGTTGCTCATCATGGCACACTGCACACCTGTGACAGCCAGGGACACCCCTGCTCCATCTCCAGGGAGACATTTATAGTACTGCAATCAAGCCCATGACAGATCTAAACCCTGACTGTCCCACAAAGTAACAACATGACCCATTGCCTCATCCTTTGAGGTCTGCATTCTGTCAGTCAGGGATAATAGCACTTAATTCAGGGGTTGTGACAATTAAATAACAGAATCTATAGTAGTACTCTCTGCCCGGGTCGTAGTGCCCAGGTAGTGGTAGATGATGAGCCCCAACATGGTGGGTACTGTTATTTTTAATTCATTTATTTATTTATTTTTTATTTTTACTTATTTTTTTTTTTTAAGAGACTAGGTCTTGCTATGTTGCCCAGGGTTGTCTTGAACCCTCGGACTCAAGTGATCGCTAGTTTCAGCCTCCCAGGTAACTGGGATTATAGGCACACACCATCATGCCCAGCTTAATTCCTATTCTTACCAGGCTTACAAAAGCCTTGTTACAAGAGCCTTCTTGGAGGCTTACAAGAGCCCTCCAAATAATGCAGATAAGGAAAAAGGTGCTAATGACTAGAGTTTGCCCAAGGCTGCCAAACTTACTCATAACAGAGCTGGCTTTGAACCCACACTCACACACCCCACACCCTGTTGTCCCTACTCTGCCATGCTGCCTTCAGACTCTGAGTAAATGACATTTACACATCAGAATACCCTACAGCAGGCACAGTGGCACGTGCCTCTAAGCTTCAGCCTATGAAGCGGCTAGGGCTAGGGATTGCGGTTCAAGTCCCGCTCGGGGCAACACAGCGAGACCTAGTCCCAAAAAATAGCTGACTGTGGTGGCGCATGCTTGTAATCCCAGCTACCTGGGAAGCTGAGGCTGGGGATTGCTTGAGTCTGTGGTACCCCAGGCAATGTGAGCCTGTGGTTCCACAGCAAAAACAGCGAGACCTAATTACAGAAACAGCCACTGCTTGTCCATCCCATGGTGATGGGCCTCTTGCTCTGAAGCACTGTTAGGAGAGTACTACAGTGAACACTTGAGTGTATGTGTTTGGGGCCCCAAACTCTGTTCTGTGAAAGCCTTTAAGTGGAATCAGAGGGTCATGGTGGAGGTTTATTTTCAAGAGACACCGCTGACCAGTTTTCCAGAATCTTTGTACCCACAGAGAATTCCCAGAAACACTTATTTTTGTTTCCAGGTTTTATTTTAGCCATTCTAGTGAGTGCGTGGTAGAATGCCATGTGCATATCTGCAATGGCCAGTGACCTTTCTGTATGCTTATCGCCACTTAGATGTCTTCTGCTGCAAAAGTCCCTTCAGGACTGCCCATTTTATCTAATGAGTTATTGACCTTTTTGGTTTGTCAGGGTCCTGTATATTCTTTATGTCGATATTAAGTCCTCACTTAATACCAGTGGGTCCTGGAAACTGAGTTGAAGCAAAACAACCATAACCAGATTCTCAGGAATATTTTGCTCAGCTTTGACTGGAATTTCTTTTTTTCTCATCAGTATGTGGTGCAGCATCACCTGCTGATATATATATATATATCTTAGATCTGTCCTTTCCTAGATAAAATCCTGTCACACGTATCATCTCCCTTCTGTAGCTTGCTCAATGATCAGAAGTTCTTGGTTTAAATCTCCTAATTTTTCAACCTTCTGGTTAACCTTTAGGATTAATGCTTTTGCACCCAGCTTAAGGATCTTTACTGAACTTAAGATAGTGAACATGTTCTTTCATGTCTTCTAAAAGCTCAGCATTGTTGGTTTTAACCTTAGCCCTGCCACCCAGCTTAAATTGACCTGGCATTGGCAGAGTATGTGAGGTGCTTCAGGGTTCATTATGGGTATCCATTAGCTGCATAACATTCCCTGGGAAAGCTCTTTCTCTCTCTGTACTTCAGCATCGCTGTTCATAGGCACCAGGTAACCAACCATCTGTCTGGAGATCCATTGAGACACTTCATTCCGTCCTCTCTCTGTTTTCTGTCCTTTTACCAGTACCAGTGTTGTTTTCTATGATTTTATACTTGTGACCTGATAACTGATGATCTTTTAAGTCCTCCATATCTGTTCCTTCAAAATTCTCTTGGCTTTTTTTCATATCTAACATTTCATTTAAATTTTAGAATTGCATTGTCAGCATCCACCAAAACCAACCAATCAAATAACAACAAAAACAAAAACCTGTTGACTGTGAATCAGATTTGTGAATTAATTTGCATCTTACAATATGGAGCCTTCTTGTCCAGTGGTTTGTCCCCTGGGGTAGTTCCTTTGAACTGTTTGTAACAGCAATTACTAACGTGTTAAAGAGGAGCAATTAGAAGTAGCATGTTCTCCCAATAATAATAGTAGTAATAATTTTTAAATGACTTTCTCATGTCCACTCCCACTCACTCAGCAGCCTTCACTCAACTTGTACCTCTGGACACGGCATTCCATCCCATTCCACAGGAGCCTGAGGCCTCCTCCTGCCCCTCCCTACGTCCTCTGAATGTGCCTGCCTTATGGTAAGCACTCTGCACGCACATGGGGATTTGTTTATGTCGATAAGGATTTGTTTATGTCTGCCCCATCATGCAGAGTGTGTCTCATTCTGGTCAAGCTTGGTGCAGGGTGCAGAGTGAAGATAATCTGAGAATGGCTGTTGAATTAACACAGGCTAAATCCCTACCTACATGTGGCTACCTGGAGGGCAAACTGGCTCACGGAGACTGGGTTTGTCTTATATTGTGTGTATTTTTAAATGAGAACATTAAAAGTGTCTGACAGCTTCAAATAAAAACCCAGACATACAGCTTCTGTTAAAACAAAAAGGGTGTCTCTAGCTACCCCAGGCCCACAGTGACGCTGCCCTCAGTGGCTGAGCCCAATGGGGGCCTCACTTCAGAGGGGCCTGCACCACAGCCGCCCTGCAGGCCCAGGCCCTGGGAAGCACTGCAGCACCCTACCCCACCCCCAGCCTCTGCTTCCCTTTCTGGAGAGTGCTTTAAAGAAAAACAAAGCTTCCTATTATGCAACATGTCAAACACCAAAGCATGGAGCAGAGAAGAGTTATTAACCCGTATGTGCCCATCTCCCAGTTTTAACATCTGTGCTCTCCTGAAATCTGAATCATGGCCATATTCCAATTCAAAGGCTAAAATTCAACAACTCCCCTTTTTACTCAGAATATGGCACCCTCCTCACATGCCTGCTAGTCCAGGAAGCTGCAGAATCATCAGCTGCTCCACAGGAGTTGCCCGCAAAGCCTGCTTAACATCTGGTGTCTGCATGTTTTTCAAGAGGTGGCTTTGTCTTCTTAATTCATCGTCTACGTAATACCCATACACTGCCATTGACCAGTAGATCTTACCCACCCCCGTGCATATTGAGGTGTAATTTACATGCAGTAAATAAAATTCTCAAAGGGTACAGCTTGATGAGTTCTGACAGATAGCTGCCATTTGTGTGGCGAACGCTACATACAATCAAGATACGGGACATTCTGACACCCCAGAAAGTTGCCCCCATGTCCCTTTTGCAGTCAGGTTCCTACTCCAGCCTCTGGCGACCTTATTTCTGTCCCTGTCATTTGGCCTTCTCCGTGATGTCAGCACATGGAAGTCGCTGCCCCCACTTGCGCCTGGCTCCTCATCCTTAATGTAATGTTATACCTCTTCCTTCCCTCGCTGATCTTTCCTCGCAGTCTTTCTGTGAAGAAACCAGACCATTTGTTTCATAGGGTTTCCCACAGTCTGGATTCTGCTGATTGTGTCCCGCTGGGGCTTGCCTTTGAAAAGCCACAAAAGAACTCATTTTCCTATGTGACCTTTATTCTGGGGCTAGCTCTTGGCAAGCGTCCAAGGAAGTGGGCGTCGAGGCCATTTCCACTGTCTGTCTTTCGAGGGCCAGCAGGTGGGCAGTGCACCGAGCCTCTTCCATGCCCAGTTCATACTCCATGGTGAGGCCCTCGGCTGTGATGAACGCCAGAGTGAGTGAAACCCAGATGAGTTTCACAAGCAGAAAGGCCTTGTGGTACGGCGCATGGGCTGCACCTGAGGCTCCCCTGGCTCAGGTGCTCACACTGCCCACAGGCTTGCCATGGTCTCCTCTGCCCACTGAGCTTTCCATCTGCCTTCTCTGCCTTCCGGCCCCCGAAGCAGTTGGGTAGCTTTGTCTTTTTGGCTGTGCCTGAAACTCCCAGGGTGTCCATGTGAGTGGACCTCGTGACCTGCCTGGGCATCAGCATTGTGCCGAAACCAGGTGCTAATGCAAGCAGCGTGTCCTTGGGGGCTCACTGGTAGCTGGGGAGGATGAGGACGGTACAATGTGATGAGCGTGCTGACAGTTTGTGACATCCAGGATGCAAAGGAGGGGTGCCCCCTCCACCATGGGTACGAGAGAGTTGAGGTGCCCCTGAACTGAGGCTGGGAGGCTGAGTAGGCAATCGGGGAAGAGCTGTGTGTGTGGAGCTCAGGCTGAGACAATCAAGGATCCCTTGGGCAAGGTCTGTATTGTGTAGGTCACCAGAGAAGACAGGTGTCACTGAGGCAGTGGAGCATAGGGGAGTAGGGGCCACAGAGGGAGCTGCGTTGGGGCAGGGGGTCCACCACAGCTGCCCTCTTGAGCCTCAGAGCACCCTCAATGACCAGGACCTAGAGTTCCTGGGACTTCTGTGGCCTCTGACTGTGCCTGGAGACACACCAAGGCCTTCTGCCAGCTGTGCCCTGACCGACAGGGTGGTTCAGGATAGGTGCAGCCTTGCTCGGTGGCGAGGGCATGAGCTGGGTGCTGGGCCGCAGCAGCCTTGCACACGTCTGGACTTGAGTCACTGCTTCACCTGAGTCTCACTCTCTTGGCTTGTCAAAGGGGAATAGAAATCCTAGCCCACTGCACAGGGAGGGGAGGCTAACTTGGAACAGAAGCTAAATCTCCTTGAATAAAGCTGGCTTGCAGTGGGCACTCCCTAAGTAGTGGTTCCCACTCCCTTTTTTGTCTTTGGCTTGTGAACCTCCAGCCTGCCGAAGCCAGCAGTCAGGCAAGGAGGCGCCAGCCGCACCTCTGGGCCCTTCGTTAGCCCTGCTGGTAGAGAGGGCTGCTGTGCTCCATTTCCAGTGTGCCGCTTTCTGGCTTCACCCAAGGCAGCTCTTCCACACCACGTGCTTTCCGCCACAAGGCTCAGGACTGCGGCCCCTTGGTGGGGAAGTCCGGGCACGCTTTGGGCACCTCCGTCCCATGGTGGCAGTCTCAAAGCCATGTCCGTCCTGGTCTGGCCAGCCTACCCCTCGGCTCCTCAGCCTCCGAGTGTCTCGACTCCTGTTCTCCCGCTGACCTGCACGCCTGTTAGGCTGGGCGTGGGAGAGCGTTCCGGCCCGCACTGCACTCTGGAAGGGAGCCCTTCAAAAGCAGTTGCCCTGTGGGTCGCCAGGAGTGGGGTGGGGGAGGGGAGCTCCAGAAGAAATCAGTTCTGCTGTGCATAAAATTAAATTTGGGTTCCAGTTTTCAGAAATCCTTCTCAGTGTTGCCTGGCGCTGGAAATAAAATGAATCACCCCAGGGCATCTTGGTTCATCTCTGTCCAAGTGACTCAGGGCTTTTGTCCAGGCCCTCCCTTGTGGCCTCCCCACATGGGGGTCTGCAGCTGACTTCTGAAGCCTAACCCGAGAGATGTCTGCTCCCAATTTAGGGGGGACGAGCTCTAACTGAAACCTTTTGTGCTCCGTTCCGGAGCCGCACGGTGTCTGGGCTCCCAGCCTGGCCAGCTGCTGGAGGGCTGTCTGTGCACAGGCGCCTTTGAGGGGCCCTTGAGATGAAGCATCTCACAGCCCATGCAGCATCCCCCTCACCAAGGAGGCTTGGACGGGCTGGCCTCACGGCACACAGTGTGCTCCCAGACGACATTGCCCAGTGTGGTCCCCGGGCATGGGCTCTGTTGCCCTCAGTCCTTTGTAGGGAGGGAGAAGGAAGGCAGATCGAATTCAGTATGATCCTCGGATGCCCTGGCCGCGGGATCAATGAGGCTTCCTTTATGGAGAAATGGCCCTGCCATAGCAACCTGCACAACTGCCTTCTGGTGTCGAGAAGCGCTTTACTCAGCTACAGGACTTCCTTTTTTTTTTTTTTAATGGGAAAGGGGGAGGAAAAACACTCTGATATAAACAGTTACCAAGGAGACCCGAGTCAGGGTTGGAAAGGTTTTCTCCTTCCCTTGGTCCATACGGAGGGAGGAGGGGTGTGTACCCGAACGCAGGGAATCACGGGAGGTTTCAGCCCTGAGTCCTGAATCCTCCTGCTGGAACTGCCAGATGTTGCCGCGCTCTCAGGCTGGAGGCAACAGAGGCAGCCAGGAGCTCAGCGGAACTTCTGAGGGAACTGGGGTGCCCAGAAGCACCTCAGAGTTCACAGGCCTGGGACACCGTGGAGGGGATGGACAGAACAGGATTCCGCAGCCACTGGCTCCCTGCCCAGTCACCAGAGAGAGCTGCAACCCGCCTTTCCCCCTGAGTCCGGGAGTTGGGAGTGGAAACCATGGGGTGCACGTACTCATCTCTGCGGGACGAGCCCACACCGAGAAGGTCAGTTCCAGACAGTGTCCCCTGAGGCAGCTGTGCCGGAGCCCCTTGGGCGAGGGGATACCCGGCACCCATACCCCTGTGCATGGAGCTACTTCCCAGGCAGGGGGTGCCTTCGAGAAATGAAGAGGGTGCTGAGGGGAATTGACCAGCAGAGCCAGGTAATCCTGGGGACTCAGCAGGGTATGGGCCCTGCTGCCCTGTTCACCAACCCCTCTGCCTGTGAAAAAGGGGGTTCCATGTGCAGGTGCTGGCATGAAGCCATCAGGTGGGGTAAAGCCAGTTGAGCCAACAGGGTGGACTCCCTTGGGCTGAGCAGTGAGGAGGCAGGTTCCCGGCTCTCCCTGTAGGGACGTCAGGAAGCAGCACCATGCTGGGACAGTGACTGGAGGTTACAGGGTCCCTGCCTCCTCAGGTCTCCCTTCTCCCCTCGGACCTGGTCTGCCAACGACCTCTGGAAACTGCCCCTGTAGCCCCCAGGAGAAAGCAGGCACACCTTCCTTACCGTAACTGGGCCCTCAAGCTGGGAAGGGATGAGAGCTGCCTTCAGAAGTACCCACGCTTCTTGGGGGAACACTTCCTTGGGGCAGGGAGAGCCAGCACACTCTTGTTTGCCTGCTGATGTTCCTCCGGATGTGCCCAGAGGCCTCTGCCTTCATCCCAGAGCCATCAGCCCGGAGTTCCTCCTCTGCAGCTGCATCAGGAAGCAACCCCGAGGTCTCCCCCCACCTCCCCCTGACTGCTGGGTGAGCTCCCCACGCAGGAGCCCCTCAATAACTGGTTTCCTCAATACCATAATTTTCTTCTTGAGAGCCCTGTTCTGTTCAGAATCAAGCCTAGCTCTTCTGAGAGGCCTCTCCCAGTTTCCACGGATCTACCCACTTGGTCTTAGCACACACCACTGGTGCCACCTCCTGCTTTTGGGGTCAACAACAGCCTCTCTCTTCTAGAGAGTACTGCCTTATCCTTGTGCTAAACCAGATTTCAGGTGCCCTGGGGAGGGGGGTGCAGAGGTCAAGATGTTGGGCTTTCATGAGAGGAATCTGAGGCCTCGAGGGGAGGCTACCTCTTGTCTAGTCACAAGCCCTTTTGGTGGCAGAATCAGGATGGGACCCCAAGCTCCTGCTCCTGGTGTGTGGCCTCTCCCACCTGCCATGATTCCCCTTGGGCTTGTCTTTTCCCATCCTGGTCATCGGCCTTTGGGAGGTAAAGGTTGCCTGGCTTGGTCCCCTGCCCTCGAGCTGGTACAGTGCCTGCCCTACCCAGGCTTCATACCTTGCCCAGAAGTGATGGCCCTCACTGGGAGAGTCTGTGCCTCTTATTCCTTTCTTCAGCAAGTCTGAAAGTCCACCTTCTCTAGATGGAGCGTCTCAGGAAACCTTTGAGAAGTGACAGGAGACAACATCACCCATTGAGCTGGGTATCTGAACAGAGGCATGGGCTCCTTGAGGAGAGGGACAGACGCCTTACTCCTGAGGGCAGGAAAGGTGCTCTGACAGGGACATTTTATGTTATGTCTTGAGGGATAAGTAGGAGTTTTGGGGAAAGAGAGGAAGGGCATTCTAGGCAGAGGCACAGAGGAACCACGGGAAATGGTGAGCAGATCCGTGCAGCCCTGCGGACTTGGCTGGTGGGTAGAGGGACAAGATGGGGCCATCATGCTCCCAAATGTCCCCGATTGGAGCACTCTGCTCTCTTCTTGGGAATGTGTTCTCTGACTCAGCTCTCTTTGCTTGGGGCTTCGCTGTTAGATTTATGCTCTTTGGTGCTTTCAGTATCGGTCCACCAGGATCCGCGCACCACATTTCTTAACACAAAACGTTGTTTTACAATTATAGAAGCGTTGCATGTTCACTGTAGGGAAAAGACAGGATGTGGGCACTGGGATTGGGAGTTAACTCCAAAAAAGGAGCTAAGACCCAGGCCTGGGGCGGGGTGGGGGGGTGCAGCTTCACATGTCGGTGCTTCTCAGACCTCTTCTAAAGAAGGTGGGGTGGCATCATCCATGTGATTTTGAAGCCTGCTTTTTCCACCCCATTCGTCAAGAACATCCTTCCAAGGCCTTTGTTTTATCAGCAAACCATGTGTGGCCTCTGACAGTGTGTATGTCCAGTCTCATCCCTATTTTCAGATACAAGTATTTTTTAAACTATAAAGTCACCGTTTTAATTATAAAGACATGGAAATGTACCCATTTGGGCAATTACAGAGATGCCCTCATCCTTTACCTTGACCCATAATCTTTCTCTTCAGGCATCTGCACACTTTTCTCTGGGCCGTTTCTGTGACCCACGCGCCTTTGGTGTTTGGAGGGTAGTTCTTGTTCTTGCCCCCGTGGTCGTCCATGATGCCCTGCTGGCCACATGCCAGGGAAGGTGTGTGTGGCAGCTTGCTCTCCGTTTGCCTTTGTTTCTGCCAGAATTTCTGCAGTGGTGCATCCTTACACAGCCCTTGCTCTGCTAGCAGTGCCAGCACCCTGAAAAGGACTGGTAGGTCTTGGACCCGCTAGCGTGGTAAAGAACCAGGCAGGGCTTTAACATGAAACTTGTCTTTTTTGTCCACAAAAGTATATGCTGAGCCGGGCACGGTGGCTCATGCTTATAAGCTTCAGCCTATGAAGTGGCCGGGGCTAGGGATCGCGGTTCGAGTCCCGCCTGGGGCCCATAGCGAGACCTAGTTCCAAAAAAAATAGCTGGACGTGGTGGTGCGCGCCTGTAATCCCAGCTACCTGGGAAGCTGAGGCTGGGGATTGCTTGAGTCTGTGGTACCCTGGGCAACAAGAGCCTGCGGTTCCACGGGCAAAAATAGCAAGACCTAGTCTCAAAAGAAAAAAAAAGTATATGCTGAAATAGCTTGGCGGAGGCAAGCTGGAAGGAAACCCCCACTAGTGAGTTTTTCCTCATAAGCCTCTAGCCCCGCTGGGCATGACCTCTCTACAGCTGCCATGAGTGTGTGTGCACATGCTTCACTCTAGTATCCATTTCTGGGTGTGGGTGACCACAGCGGGAAGGTTGGAGCTCATGGGACCAGAGTGGTCACGTGACCCAGCACAAGTGCCGCTGTCTGGCCGCTGTCAACTCATCTGCAGATGGGTGCTGAGCCCTGCCTGCTCCGGAGCCAGGCCTTTCATAGATGTGACCTCACATAACCTTCCCTGAACCCACACATCACTGACCTGCCGCCATAGGTAGCCCCCCCATGCCGGGGACAGATTCTGAAGGGACTTGTGTACCCCTGTCCTGCAGGAAGCCACTGAAGGTTGTAAGGAGGGTAGAACAAAGTAGTCACATGATCCAAACTGAATTTAGGCGAGTCCTGGTTGCTGTGTGAGATGGACGGTGGAAGAGGATGAGGTTAAAGGACCGTGGGGACCTTGGGCAGTGGAGATGGACCTGGGACAAGTTGGGGATGGGGAGCAGGCCCTTATGCTGCAAGCTATCAGGGTCCCAGGAGACTTGGGATTTGTCACTAGGCACCTGGGGAAAGCCCTAGAGGCCTGGTCCTGCCTCCTCAGGCCCTATGCTAGAGCAGAAACAGCTGCTGGCATGGTCCCTGCAAACAGCACAGCCAGAACAGGAACGCTGCCACATGCATTCCATGCCCACTGCACCCTTTTGTTTTTCAGGCCCTTGTCGGTCAAAGACAGCAGCTTCGTGGAAAAGATGAAGAAGACGGTGAGTTGCATCTCTGTCTGCTCCTCCCAGCACATCTTGGCCCGGGTCCATGCGGGGGATTCCAGGAGAGGTCAGCTTCCCTGGACAGGAGGAGAGGGGACACGAACCCAGGCTCCTCCGCCCTCGTCTGCCCGGAACCCTTGGGTCGCCCTGCTGTTGCTGAGACCCTTTCCTTTGTTTTTTTTTGTTTTATTTTGTTTTGTTTTGTTTAACTTCTTGACCAATCCAGCTTATAAGAATTGGTTCTCCTGCTAAGTCAGGATGTCTTCCTTCTCCTACTTCCAGGCCAGCTACCCCTGGCAGGGTGGACCTCAGTCCCTGTGGCCATGGCACTCCTACAGCTTTCCCTCTGCGTGGTTTGCTTATCCAGGCCTTCAGCTGTCTGATAAGTGACTCATTCTCATGGCCAAAACAAAAGGAAACTCTTCAATGGAAACCCTCTCTCATCCTGACACTCGTCACTACTGTCCTTGGTATTTTGTGGCTCATTCTAGAGCTTCTTTATGCCCCTGCAAATAAATATAAATATAGACTCTCATTTCACACTTGCTCAGAACTCCAAAGGCGGCATCATATTACTCTACTTAGACACCTATACAGACGTGCTTTTAAAGACCAAGCCTTTTTTGTTTTGTGCTTAGTATGTCTCGAGATGCTTCCATCCAGTGCCGCCCACCCGTTCCTCAGCAGAGCTGCGTGGTGTGGCCATAACGGTTGCACGTCCGCCAACCCCTGTTGATGGGGCCAGGAGTCTTTCTAGTATTCAGCTCTTACACAGCTCTGCCATACACATGTAGGTCACATGCCTGCTTACAGGACATACAGGACAGTGACATCTTCACAGTGACACTCAGCAGTTTGCAAGAAAGCCTGTTTTGCCAAGAGTTTATATTCGAAGCCTGACATCTTGCCCATTTTCTAGATTTTAACATGCTCTCTCATGCCGGGCACGGTGGCTCGTGCTTGTAAGCTTCAGCCTATGAAGCGGCCGGGGCTAGGGATCGCGGTTCGAGTCCTGCCTGGGGCCCGTAGCGAAACCTCGTTCCAAAAAAATAGCTGGGCGTGTGGCATGCGCCTGTAATCCCAGCTACCTGGGAAGCTGAGGCTGGGGATGGCTTGAGTCCGTGGTACCTTGGGCAACGAGACCCTGCGGTTCCACGGGCAAAAATAGTGAGACCTAGTCTTAAAAAAACAAAAACAAAAAACAAAAAAACTAAACAAACAAACAAAAAACATGCTCTCTCTGTAGCTCTCTGATGTGCATTTTTCTCATGAATGTAAGGTTAGCAGATCATCATATGTTACCATGGCACTTTTTTCTTATCTTTTCTAATGGAGCCCTTATTCAAATGAAGGAACTCCTTAAAATTATTCCAGAGATTGACCCCTTATCTGTGATAGAAACTTCAAATATTTTCACAGTGAATAGTTTGTCCTTTGAGTTGGCATGTCTGTGATTATCATGTGAAAGTTACATAGTCCACCGGGTGATTTCTTCTGTGACTTCTGAACTTTGAGTCATTGTTGGGAAGACATTCTTGAGTCAGAAAAACAACTCTTCTGTACTTTCTCCTGGTGCTTATGGTTTCCTTTTCCATCTCTAAAGTTCCATTTATTGAGACTCATCTTGTGCGAGACAGCCAGTCTGGCGGCAGTGCCGTTTTGCGTACCTAGCTATCTGAGGTCCATATGCTGGGGTCGGTCCATCTTTGCCCGCTGGCTTGGCCACACAGCTAATTCACATGTGCATGTGGGTCTCCTCCTTCTCTAGGCTGGTGGTCCAGCTGTCTGCACATGCTATCATACTGTTCCACTTACTGAGTTTTAAAATTTATTATTATATGGTCATAAAGGCACTGCCCCAACCACTCCCATTACTTAGTCTTCAGTTTTCCTGGCTGACATTTTTATTTAGTGATTTGGGATAACACCTTTATCTTTATCGCAATAGAATTCACCTCCCACATAGGATATACATCAGTCTATAACATCAGTATTTTACAGTATAGTCACAGAATTGTATAAACCATCATAGTCAATTTTAGGACATTTACACTACCTGTACCCTTAGCGGTTACCTTCCTATTCCCCGTCTCTCACCCCCAGCTGTCAGCCTTTGTCCACTGATCTGCCTTTTGTCTCCTGCCTGGAGGTTTCACACCAGTGGGACTGGATGATACATGGTCTCTGTGTCCAGGGCCGCTTACTGAGCACAGTGTGTGCAGGACTCATCTGTCTTGTCGTGTGACCAGTGCTCTGCTCCTTTTTATGCAAAATAACATTCCGGGGTATGGATTCGTCTTTCTCTTTTCACATGACTTAGGATCAGCTTGTTGAAGGAAAAAAAAAACCAGTTCGGATCTTTCTTAGGACTGTGTTACATTTCTTTGTTGATACACACAGAACTGACATCTGGTATGTTAAGTCTTCCTGTGCAAAATCAGCACGCCTTTCCATTTGATGCTACTATAAATATTTAGTGACTATTTTATATCTTATTTTATTCCTTTTTCCTGGTCTCTTAAGCATTTTTTAAGTAGTTTCATAGTGATTTTTAAAATACTTTCTTGGATGATTTTAAAAATGACTTGCAAAAAATTATGGAACGTTGGAAGGTACGAGCACTTCCATTGTAATCCGTATGTTTTACTTTGCCCTTTGTGCCTGTGTCGGTGCTCTTTACAGGACCCAGAGACCATTTTGAGGCTGAGTGCTGGACCCCCACTGCATGTCTGCAAAAGGGGCTAGAAAGTGGCCTGTAGCTCACTCCCACCTCGCAGGTCCTGCAAAGCACATCCATTGGCTGGACTTAACTTCCTGCAGTCTTTAGCTGCAGGGGAGTCTGGGGAACAGAGGTTGAGCTCAGCCTCTTTCAGTAGCTATTATAGAACACACGGGAGAGTGAAATGAAGACTGAGCTGGTCTATAAGACACCTTTTCCTATTGTCTAGATTTTTATAATGAATATTTTTCGCTTCTATCATCATCTAGAAAAACATACCACTAGTTCCCCATTTAGAGATTCTTGGTATATTTCTTCCTTGTCAGTCCTTTCCCTTTGTGCAAAACACATACACACACGTGTGTGTGTAATAAAATTGGGTAGTACTCGGCATACTGCTTGCTTACCTTTATTTATTGAACAATAAAATACATCATTAAATCTGTCAGAAGTGTGACTTTGGGCAGCTGTGTAAGATCACCTTGATGGCTGTGGTCATTAAGGTGGCCTTTGCCACAGAAGCTATGA
>PVHY01017104.1:0-18584 GCA_004024945.1 Uropsilus gracilis
GACAGCTATGCTAGTGCTGTCCCCCAACAGGGGGGAAGCTGGGAGCCCCTGGCCCATCTGAGAAGTTACCCACCAGAGTCATGCACCAGAGACGTGAAGGCCTGCCATCTGCAAAGACAGAGGGGAGTAGGTAGCATACTGTATCTTTTCTAGGCAGGGAACCACTTAGAAGTGCAGCTGTAGCTGGGTGCAAGTTGGTCACCGGATGTTATGCTTCAGAGAGAAGCAAATTCAAACTTGCAAGTTATCCGCCAGTTGTTATAAAGCATTAAACCTTATGTCACTTTGTCACTTACTTTGTTACTTATCTGGGGGGAAGCCTCTTAGCCTTCGGTTTTCTTTTGCATGTGATTCTGTTGTGCTATTGTGTCTACTTCCGGTGCCATCATTTAGCTGGTAAACTAGTCACCCCCTGTTAATGAAGCTCTTGCACTTGCTCTGAATGCCTTGGCTGCTCTGAGTACCTCCATGAAGACTGTAAGAGCTGGTCCTGAGGGGGGACATGTCGCTCCTGATTTTAAGAGCTGGTCATGAGGGGGATGTGTCACTGAGAGGATGTGACTTCTGGTTGGCCCTAGAGTTGGCTCCTGGCATGGAGAGGCTCTCCCCCTCCTCTCCTGTCCTGGGAATGCACATTCCACCTGCCTGCCCCAAACAACCGCCTCTGAGAGAGAAAGGTGGTGTTGGGGCCCTCTGGACCAGTATAGGTGATGAACCCCCTTAAAGTCTCTGTATAAGCTTTAAGATTCCGGTGGGTGGATGCAAAGATCTCCTATGGCCCAAGACAAGTCTCGTTTTTAAGTTCCTGGGCTAGCAACACTGCCACTTGTCAAGCTGGACCCATCTGCTCTTTCTTCTGGCTCCCCCTGTCTTCCCTGTGGGGACCAGTTTCAGATTTCACCTGAGAAGCACCTTTTTTTTTTCAACTTTCAATAAATGGCTTTTTAAAAAAGGCATTTATTTTATTATTTATTTTATTTTACATCGTTATCTACCTTGGGGTTCTCCCACCACCTTATCACATGTGAACCTCCATCTTAATGTTTTGTGTCTCTTCCACCCCCATTCTCCTCCTCCTCCTCCCCCTTTTTTGCTTAATGCTTCAGTTCTGCTGAAAGTTTGTTTTAAATTTTTCTTATCTGTTTCTTTGTTTTCCCTTTATCCCTCACATAAGTGAGACCATCCAGTATTTCTGTCTTTCTTTCTGGCTTATTTCTGCTAGCCTTATTCCTTATTCTTACTCCTTATTCTTATTCCTTATCCTGCTTATTCCTTCTAGCTCCATCCATGTTGCTGTGAATGACTTAAGTTTTTCTTTTATCTTTTTTTTTTGTTTTTTTGAGACTAGGTCTTGCCATTTTTGCCTGTGGAACCGCAGGCTCATGTTGCCCAGGGTATCACTGACTCAAGCAATCCCCAGCCTCAGCTTCTCAGGTAGCTGGGATTACAGGCATGCACCACCACACCCAGCTATATATTTTTTGGAACTATGTCTCACTACATGTCTCCTGCAGGACTTGAACCATGATCCCTGACCCCGGCCGTGGCTTCCTAGGCTGCCACTTACAGGCATGCACCACCATGCCCAGCCTATAAGTTTTTCTTTTTTGATTGATGAATAGTATTCCATTGTGTACATATATCATAGCTTTCTGTACTATTCATCTATTTTGGGGCATTTGGGTTGTTTCCATATCTTGGCTATTGCAAATAGTGTTGCAATAAACATCTGGGTAACATGTGTCTTTTTGAACTAGAGTTTTTGTGTCCTTTGGGTTGATTTCTAGTAGTGGGATTGCTGGATCAAATGGTAGTTCCATTTTCAGTAGTTTAAGGGTCCTTCACACAGCTTTCCATAGTGGCTGAACCAGTTTGCATTCCCACCAACGGTGAGAAACTCTTAAGGTAGCAAACCTGTTACATTGAATCATAGAAATCTTGAAATATTCCTAGCAATCATAGGAGCTTCAAGCATGGATCCTGATATTTTGTTTGATTCAATTTTGTGTAACTGCAATTCTCACTTGTTTTAAGATGTAAAAACATATGCCATGTGGCCTGAAGATGACTTTCTCATGTGACTTTGCAAATGTTTATCCAAAGCAATTAGATTCTCTTTTCACTGCCACATGACCGGGTATGTTAAGTAAATGAACGTCTTGTGTTTTATTTGAAATATGAATGTGTATGCTGGTAATTATTGAATCGTTGAAGAGTTTGTTGTAATGTATTCCTCCATCCCTCTCTACCCTCTGTACTTTGTATGTTGGACAACTGTCTGTACCCCTTAACAAATTCTTTCTATTGTTGTTTGTCTTGTCCTCTAGAAAATATTGGTCTCTTGAGTTTTGTTTTTTGTTGTCCTTATTGCTCCCTGGCAACTGATGTAACTTCTTCTGATTTCTTTATTTGCTTACTCATTTGCTTGTTTGCCAAGAGCTAGGGGGAGCCTGCAGTCTGGATGACAATTTAGGAAATTAATTATCTCCAATGATCTCTCTGAGGTCCTGTGACTCTTCCTGACTTGAGATTTCCTGGCATTTCTTAGCCTACTCGAGGGAGAACTCAGCAGTCACCACAGAATCACTGCTGCACAGACCTCTGCTTTGGTGGCAAAGATAGAACATGGGTTAGCACTGAGAGGCGGGGTCGCCAATGAGAGATGCTGCATTTCCCTCCACAGGACAAGCCAGTGTTTGTCTTTCTTCTTTCTGTCTCTGACAGAGCAATTTATTTCTCATTAAGTTGGCATGCAGAGTCCATATGTAATTGTATCAGTTATCTGTACTGGTCACTGTTCCCTGGAGAGCTGGACATGGGTCTAGGTCCTCACTGGACACTTTGTGTGACTTCCAGCTCTTGCAATAGAATCATTAAGGAGAAGGTGGGGTGGAGTGACACAAGCTGCCTATGTTCCCTGGGATCCTGGGGGTCTCATTGTGTTCACAATCGTTGAATCTTGATGGAAGGAGATTAGTATCTCCATAGTTTTCTGCCATCACTCTTACTATGTGTCTATCTCACACCATACAATCACACATTCATTTGGACTTCGCGTCACAGAGTTTAGATGGACTTTCTTCTCTATCATATCATGACACACCATATTACCATTACCTCATTTTATTTTAATTTCTTCTGTTATACCTTTTCTTCTACTCCCATTCTTTATTCATGACCCTGAACCTCCTAGGCACATTTCGTAAGGTATCAGAGGCATGTTCTTGAAGAGCTATGGGTTCTTAGACAATAGAATGTGTGTCTTTTTCAGGTTGGGAGGTGTGTTATTGCACCATTGCCTCTATTCTGATTTTTGCTTCATCACTCAAAATGAACCATTTGAGGTGCAGTCGTGGTCTTTTGCCAGGCTGAACGTCTTGTTTAGGGCTTCTAATTTCAGCAAAGTGTCCCACGGTGTGAGTCCATGTTTTATTTCTCCATTTACCTAATGATGAACAAACCAATTTCCTACTTCCGCAAACAGAGCTTTGTTGAGCATCCCTGAGTTTTTTGAACCTGCGCAAAGATTTCTTTAGGAAATACACTTTGGAATAGAGTGCTGGGGTTTCAGGGACAGCTCCAAATGGATTTATTTCCAAAAGAGCTGGACAGTTTATCATTCTAGTCACAATGCATGACTTTATCATTTCTGCACATTCTTGCTAGTACTTTCTTCTACTGTTGTGATGAGGAAAAGGTGGCATCTATTTCATTTGTGTTTCCCTGATTATTAGTTATGTAAGCATTCGAGTTTGTTAGTTTCTCTTTATATGAATTGTCTTTTTACAATTTTTGTTCAATTTTGGGAGTATTATTTTTGTCTTTTCCATCCAACTGTATTTTATCTGAAAATATATAATCAATAGGTAATAATGAACCAATTTCCCTGTTTCAGTGTGCCAGTACCTCCAACTTCTTTCAAATGCTCAGAGTGGCTTCCTACCAATCCTTCCAATAATCAATGAGTTGATGTAATTCCAGCGAAAAGGAGCCTGAAATGCCTGTTGCCTTCTGGGGCCATAGCCTCGCAAACAGTATTTCCATGATCCTTTGTAGATGGTTGAGGCTAAAACATTGGTGATGCCCTCTAAATCATTGGTGACGTCAAGGAATCTCTTAGGAAACACCAAGTAACCATGATTTAATTCCCTAAAAAGAACTCATATAAAATCTTCGGAAAACCTAGAGTGTGTTTTCCTGATGACACTTACTAGTGAATGAAGGGTTAGTCTCTAGAGGAGGGGCCTCGTGAACCAGTCCAGAAGTCTCTCTGGAAGCCATGCTGCTGGAATGGATGCCTAAGTCCTGGTTTGGATTTTCTACAAAAGTGCTCATTCATTGGAGGGGTGTTTCATCCTCTCTAGCTGTGAGGTCCTGTGCAAGATACTTAACATCTGAATCTCAGGTCTCAGGCCACAGTGATTTCTCATTCACTGGCTTGGGAAAGAAAGAGACAGGACAGGAGAGGTGAAAGCCCTAGACCAGTGACAGGTACATAATTAATACCTGTAATTATGTACACTGGGGTCCAATTTCTTTCAAAGTCCTAATGCAATGTGTTATGGGTTCAACCGGGTTCAGAAAGGCAGAGAGGCAGCGTGAACATGAGTGCAACACCTTTGTTTTGGGTCTTCAGATGCATCTTGGTGAAGGTCCTCATTTGCCAGCCTTTTCTGTGATGGAGGGAGGACTGTCCTATTTTCCGTGCAGTGTCTTGGCCATGTGGTCTGTCTGGAGAGGGGAGCCATGGTCCTAGCCATGGGTGGATGCAGAGTGTCCTGGGGGGTTTCCAGACACCCGGCAGGAGGAGGTGGGCTTCTCACTCCTGCCTGGAGCAGGTCCATTCAGTACAACTGACACCTGTGGCCAATGGAATCTGAAAGGTCCAGTCTGAATTCTGGAGACAGATTTGTCCCCTCTCGTTAGCATCCAGATAAAGCAATGGTGAACTTTTGAAAAACACACGTCCATCCTCATTTCATATAAGTTCTCTGTAGTCACATTCTTCTTGTGGGCTTCTAAGAACACAGTGGAACAGATCCGGGTTCAGATTTACAGTCTCACATCCAAAAGTCGCCTGATCTGGGCTGGGCATGGTGATGCATGCCTGTAAGCGGCAGCCTAGGAAGCCGTGGCAGAAACCAGGGATCGCAGTTCGAGTCCCACTCAGGGAAATGTAGCGAGACCTAGTTCCAAAAAGAAAAAAAGGAAAAGCTGGGCATGGTGGCTCACGCCTGTAATTCCAGCTACCTGGGAAGCTGAGGCTGGGGATTGCCTGAGTCCATGGAACCCCAGGCAACGTGAGCCTGCATTTCACAGGCAAAAATAGTGAGACCTAGTCTCAAAACAACAACAACAACAACAAAAACAAAAGCCACTTTAGTCAATGAATCACTCTGCTTCTTCGTTTTCTCATTTACAAAAGGGAAAATAAAAGCTGGACTTACAGGACTGTTATGAGGCCTGAGCAAGACTGTGTGGAAATGCGAAGGACTTAGCCAGGCACCTTTTACATCTTCAGTAAATGTTTCTTTTATTTATTTTTAGACTAGGTCTCCTTTTGTTACCCCAGGGAACTGCAAGTTTACTGTTGCCTGGGGTACCACGGACTCAGCATCAACCTCCCAGGTAGCTAGGATTACAGGCGCACACCACCAACCCAGCTATTTTTTTTTTTTTAAACTAGGCCTCCGCTATGTTGCCCAGGGCGGGTTTTGAACCCATGGACTCAAGCGATTCCTAGCCTCAGCCTTGCACTTTGTAGGCTTCAATTAAAGGCATGTACAACCATACCCCGCCTAAACGTTGTTTCTTTTCTGATTTCCTGGTCCACAGCTAAAAGAAGCTCGCGCTGTGTGCTGCAAAGCACGTGTGCACAAGCACGTGTGCACGTTCTATTCCAACTTTGCCATCCTTCTCAGACTCCTCTCAGGGACTCCAGGGTCCGCTCTTCTTTTGACAGATGCCAGACTGGGCATCCGTTTCCCACCGGGCTAAGTAGCAGAGGAAGCCTCTCCAGGCTGTTGCTGCTGAGTGGTGTCGGGAAGACAGCACTTCTCCAAGACTCTGTGTGTTTCTGCCACGCTCTTCCAGCTCTCCCAAGTGCCTTTGAACAGTCTAAAAGCAGAGAACGTCAAGGTGGGACGCTTCCTCGCACAGCTTGAGATCTGGGCCTGGAAAAGGCGCAGGTACGAGGTGGTATGACTCTGGCAGCCAGACCCGGTCTGGGGTTTGGATACTAGGGCATCAGGCCTAGCAGTTTTGAGGGAGGGGAATGAAGTAACAAGCTGGGGAAAGGAAAGTGCTAACTAGCTCATTAGGCGCCGCGCTAACACCTGGCCTACTTTGCCAGCTGCGAGGGCTCTTTTTGCTCAATTCGCCTGTGATCTTTGTGTCAGAGCATCCACAGGTAGGGAAGGCCTGGCTCCAAGATGGAAAGGAGACAGGTGAGGCCAGTGTGAAGGAATCTGGCGCCCGAGGCCTCCCCGGGAAGACAGACACGTGCAGATAAAGCACACAGCCCGGGCTGGGGGGAGCTGGCTTCTGGTGATGCCAAGGGAGGGAGTCCAGATGCTGGGGCCAGGTTGCCCGGAGTCAGCCTGTACCTTTGCCACCTGCTGTGTCTCTAGTTACTTGGGAGTCCAGACCCTCACTGCTCCCGGGTAAAGTCAGCCTGATAATGGCCTCTGCCTCCCAGGGTGGTTTTGTGAAGATGAGTGAGTGTAGATAAAAGACTCTCAAGAACCCTGGGCACGTAGCATAGAGCTGGAAAACTCACTACTTTTAAAGCTCTGAGCCACCCGGGACAGTTCAACAGAGTGGAGGTGAGTACAGAGGAGTGGATGAGTTGCTGGAATTCTGGAGGGTGGAGGGCAAGGCCTCAGCCCTGGTGGTCAGAGAAAGCACAGGGCCTTCTTGGGAGGGCACAGCATGAACAAGGGCACTGGCCTTTGCCCCCAGAGCTCTGGGCCTTTGATCTCCTCTCTGTGCTTCTGAGCGCACACGTGTGTGCATACAGGACGATGTGCAAATAGTAAAATTCTAGACATTGGGAAACCAAGCCAATGAGGGCAAAGACGGAAGGGGCGGTTTGCTGTGTGCCTCTTATCTCCATCATCCCTGCATTTTATTGTCATTACCAGGCAGCACCACACGTTGTGGCTCACCCTGGACGTGCTGTTTCATTTATTATTTAAAAAATGTTTATTTATGTATGCTTGCTTTTTAAAAATTTTGTTTATTTTTATTATTTATTTTATTTTACATCATTATCTACCCTGGGGTTCTTCCACCACTTTATTACCCATAAATCACCATCTTAATCTTTTGTTCCCCTCCCATCCTCCAACCCCCCCCCCAATGCTTTATATTCCAGTTCTGCTGAAAGTTAAATTTTCCTTCCTCATTTGTTTGTTTTCCCTGTATCCCTCATATAAGTGAGGCTATCAGGTATTTCTCTGTTTCATTCTGGCTTATTTCTGCTAACGAGTCCTTCTAGCTCCATCCATGTTTGGATGTGTTGTTTTACTACACGAGCTTGAAACTCAGCTTCTTTTTGCTCAACTTTCAAAGCTTGTGGTCCTCATAGGATGGCAGACAATACAAAAACACTAGAACAGACATGTATCTGTCTCCACCTCCAGCATCACATCGGTGGACCAGTTAGTGAAAACTCTCCGTGAGTTCTCAGTGCGTCAGTCTGGGTTCTTTCTCACTCTGCCTCTAGTGGAAGCACCTTAAGATGTTTGGAGATGAGGTTCCTCCTTTCCCTTAAAGCCATGAATAATGTTGAAATTCCAGAGAATGGTCAGAAGAAATGGCCAGAAGGAGGAGGAAGAGGACATGGGCTACAGGACTCCCTAAATATTCACAGGTTCATAGATGGAGGGACGCGGCAAGTGTTCTGGCCACAGATTGTTGCCCTGAGAAAGCCATTAGCCTTTCCTGTTTATGTCAGAACGATGATGTGTCAGTGACCATCAGCACCTCTGTGTCGTTTCCTCAGAAGCTCCTCATCATGTCTGCAGCAACTTCACCGCCTTCCCGGTAAATGGCTCACATTAGCGGACATGGCTCATCAGTCCCAATATCCCTTAGGGGAAAAAAAAGCCCTCTTGTCAATTAGGAGAATATTCCGCTGCAAATAAAAGATGGATCAGCCGAGAGAAGTTTGAAGGGGGAGCGTGGCTTCCTTACCAAGAAGCGCACAGAGATGGACTGGTGTGGGCAGGCAGGAATCCCCCAGGATGGGGTGGTGGCTTTCCTCTCTCCAGCCTGCCTGGGCCACCTGTCTTGTATCTGTGACTCACCATCCAGGGTTGCCTGGTGCCTGAGTCTCTGGGCCTCACGATGGCAGGGATGACTTGACAAGTCTCCAGGGGAGTCACACCATGTTACATGGCTCTCTCGCGACCCTCAGCGAATCATCTTGGTGAGGAAGAAGTAGGAGTGGAAGTGGAAAGGAGTGGAAGGTGGGAGGATGCCATGGGGTAGACTGTCACAGCGCCTGTGCCAGGAATGTGTTTATCCCATGGCAGTAGTCACACAATCTCATGCTTAGACTGCCCTGCTTTGTATACACACAGGCGTGAGTGTAGAAGAGTTTATAACCCTCATAATCCGGTTGGTCATTTCAGCAAAGAGTCCTGAATGTAAGGGAAGTGCTCTGCTTCTCTCACCTGTGACATAAAAGGTCACGTCTCCAAGAGTGAGGCATTCGTCTAGTAAGTGTGAGAGAAGCTATTGAATACTGCGTCTTGCAAGGGCAAACCAACCCTCTTGTTACTGTGGGAAATGAAGAATAGTTGGTGGTTTTGATGAAAGGGAGTGTGAATTCTGACTGTTGTCCTGTTTTCTTGTTGGCCTGGACATACCCGCCCTCCAAGAGTATCCTTCGCACCAAGAAAAAGTCAAAACAAGCTAAGAACAGAACTGGGGTAAGCAGCTGAGGAAGGGGGAGGGAGGAGGGAGAAATCAGGGAAGGAAGGAGCATGAGAAGATCAAGGTGAAGGTTCACAGGTGTTAAGGTGGAGGGAGAACCCCAGCGAATGCAATGATGACATGTAATTATACACACACATATATGTAAATGTAAACAGCAAAATGGTTAATAAAAATAAATAAATGAACTAAAGTTAATCAATGTCAAAAAATGAAGAGAGCATCCTCAGCTTAGCGCACATAACCGCAGCTCACACGGACACCACTTGTCTTTGTGAGCCAATATGGGAGCAGAGTTAGGGAAACGATGGTGCCATCATGTTGTCTTGCCCTTCAAGAGTCCCTTCAGCACCATTGCTTTTTCTGCACACAGCACTTTGCAGTTGACTTCATGGCTTCTTGGTGGAATGGGGGGTGTGGCATGAGGAAGAAACCAGTCAGTCATCTCTGGGTAAGCAGAGGGCTGCTGGAGCAGAGCAGAAGGTCAGTCAATTGGTATTTGCCCAACGACTGACCCTCTCCCATTAAACCAGAAAGCTCCTATGGAACCAGCCTCTACCTAATTTAGAAAGCCACAAAGGCCAGTGGACATTTTTGGTGATTTGATTCTCACCTCCTGTTGTGACTCCTGGGCTGCTCAACAAGACACAAGGACAAGGAATCGAATTAAAGTTCAAAGCTGCAGGTTTATTTGCAAGAAGCTGGTGCATCAGGGTTCCCAAGCCAAGGAGGCAAGAAAGACCCTGAGGAGTTTCTGTTACAACTTTTTATAGGGCAAACACCGCCCCCCTATTGTGAAGCCAGCAAGCGGGTGGGTATAGGACACGTTCTCATAACTGCAGAACAAGTTTCCATAACTCTGGTTTCCAATAATGCCAACATCCATCATCTCTCAGAAGGACAATGCTGACATCCATCATCTGTCAGGTGGACCAGACAATTGTCAGAAAGAACCAGGAATGAGGAGAGGCAGAAATGAGATGTTGGACCAGCCAGCCATGGCGGGTACTTTCCCCTGAGAGCAGGGATAGGACATTGACTTCAAAATGGAGGTTTTAAACAAAATGAATTGACTTTGGTTAGTCTGTTTCCAACTCCTCCACCTTTATTATTTTACCTCCTGAACCCTATTTTGGTTCGACGCATCTTTCTAACTTCATAATATTTGGGGCCATTTTTTAGTTTTCTTCTTGATCTTGTTCCTGAGTTGGAAGCTTGGTGTGACCCTCTGCTGACCCCAGTGAGCCCCACCCAGTCATGGTATCTTCCCCTAGACCACCTTTTATGGGGAGCAAGTCATGCTGTCTTCTCCGTACCAACTTGCCTCATCATCTTTATGCCCTCTTAGAAGCTGCAGCGCAATTCTGTTGGAAATAAAACCAGAACACAATTCTCCTTTTTTTTCACTTTCCTTGAACCATAATAAAAACCACCTCAGCAGACAGGCGGTACATCCTCTGTCCAACTTATGCCTGGTCTCCGGAAGCAGCCTCCCGCTGGGGAAGTCTCTTGCCTTTGCTTTGTGGTGGTTAGCTAGCTTTCCCTTCTTTACATCTTCCTAGCATTTCTTAAGATTTTCATGAACTTACATCGTTCTCACCTGGGAACAATGCAGCAAATTGAATTCTGTTCTCCCACCCTTCTTTGCCAGGGACTTTGTGCATTAGGGTTTTAGTTCATTCTTTCCTGCTACCTTGCACCTATTTTCCTTTCTTTTCTTTTTTTCATTTTACAATATATGTAATAGATTAAAAAAAACATTGTTATATGACCTGAAAAGTTTTCCCACCACCATATTATCCATGAATCATCATCCTGAGCTCTTGTGTCCATACCCCCTCCCCCACAGCCCCTGATTTTTCCTTTCCTGTCTGCTATGCTCTTGTCACAACATTCCTGGTCCCTTATGTCTAACTTTTAATGTCTCCAGTAGGGAAGCCAGGGCAGGAAAAATGTTCCAAGTGACAGCAGACAGCCACTGTATCTTCATTCTTGACTACATCTCTGCCTGCCAGCTGTCCCACCATAGCCTGATGATGGGAGCTTTCTTGACAGGGGCCTCTGCCCTATTCCTGGGCCAGGTTACTCTTGGCATCTCTTACTCGGTTATTCTCCAGCTGATAACAATGGATGAGGAAACAGGGATCTGGCTTTCTTGGCTCAGAGCCAGGAATCAGACAGCTTGAATGAAGAATGGGTATCTTTTTCAGAACTTCAAAGTTAAAATCATCTCCATCTCTATGTTGTGACTCGGAAAAATGTGGTAGCTCTACTGGTTCATGGGAAGTGGAGCAGAGGATTGTAGGCACAGCAGTGCAAGCGCAAAGTGGATATGGTGTCTCCACTTTCCAGAAGTTCACTTGATGCCACTTTGCTTTTAGGAAAGATCTATGTCACTTCCTGTTTCCACTAACCAAGGGAACTCCGAAGAGGATTTTGGCTTTTATGACACAAGGTGATAAGTGAAAATAGCATTTAGCATGGGTTTGGCAGCAGCTGCTCTTGAGGCGGTGACATTCTGACATTCTGAGCAGTGAGTGTGGCCAGCCACACTCCCTCCAGCATACCCTCCTCCCAGCTGAGTTGCTGTCATGCTGCTCCTGCCTGACTTTGTATGAGTGATTGTGGCTCCGTGGGCCAATCTTGGGCATCTGGGGATGCTCAAAATCTTCTCATTGTTTAACTCGTGTCTCTCTTAAACTTGGGGTTTGGGTTCCTCCCTTTTTGGGAATGGGTGGGCACAGAGCAAGTGGTTTCCAAATCTGTGTGTATTTCAGGGTCACCCAGAAACTTAGGAGAACACAGATGGCAGCACCACTTTCCCACAGTTTCTTTTTCGGGTCTGGAGTAAGATGGAGAATTTGCATTTCTAACAAGTTCTCAGGTGACACTAATGCTGATAATAAAGAAGTCCAGACCCTGGAAGCAGAGTAAGGGGAAGTTTTATACATAGACATGAGTTCAGATTCTAACTATGTCACTTACTATTTATGTGTCTTTGTGCAAGCTATTTCATCATCTTAAGCTTTTGTTTACTCACCCATAAAATGGGATGAAATGCCTTTATTCTGATGGCTGCTGTGGGATTTAACTATCACAGTGTGCCAGTCTGATACTTTTGCCACCTTCATTTCTTACCTCCATTTGAAACCTTCTAGGAAAATAATTGGATTATAGATTATTGTGTAGATAGTGACAATCTCACATGCAGACTGGAGGCAAGTAAACTTTTATTATAACATCTTTCTAAAAGGATGTCATTTTAGTGAGTTTAATAAGAACCTTGCTGAACACTCAAAGTATTTTGCAGAAATCTTCCTATTTGAAATGCTCAAATATTTTTCAGTTGTTGCATACAAGGCCAGTAGATTAGCTTTTACAATACACCCAAAATCCTAAGAGAATAAAACTAGGACTAAAGTGAGACATAAAATCTTGAAGAAATAGGTAGTTTCCATTTCTTCCTATTTTCTCTTCCCTTAACCCTGTGGGAATTAGGTATCTGCATGGTGACTGGAGAATATGCCACCTGTAGCTAGATAAATGGCATAGGCTTTTAGTCTGGTCATATAACAAGTGATAGCAGAAGAGAAATAGCAAGTACTTCTGGACTAGGCGTATAGAAAATCTTTAGTAACAAGAGTTGGAAGCAATTATGGATATCATCACTTGGGATATATGTTCAAAGATTCCTTGAATCCAGTGTCTCAAACTCAAATATCTGAAGTCATGCAGATTTAAATCTTTGTTATGATTTGTCCCATGGAGTACCTTAAATCACATCTAAAAAAAAAAAAACTCAGTCATTTTTTAAACATATTGAGCTGTAGGGCAAGAAATCATTCCAATAAGAAGTGCTTTCTTGCTCTCTTAAAACTTATAGCTTCCTTTTTTTTTCATCTTCTAACTTAATTTAAAGATACAAACACAGCCTCACTTTTAATTCTCTAATAAGACTAGCGGAGATAGAAATTGCTTAGTCTTAGGATAAAGAGACAAAAGAGAGGGCTAGGGACTGTGGATAACTAAAACATGTTCTAAACTGCTACGTGCCCTGACCAGTTTTGACACACTAGTGTAATCACACAATATTTGCCTTCTTCTGATTGACTTTTTTCACTTAGCCAGAATGCCCTCAAGTTTCAACCACATTGCTTGGTATGGAAGCATTTCTATAGACACATAACCACCTTTTGTTTATACTTTCTTCTACGGTTGGATATGTCTGTGTCCTGACTTTTGTAAAGAATGCTTCAGAGAACATGGGGATGTAGATACCTCTTCGATGTCTTACATTTCCTCTAGCTATGTACTCAGAAGTGGGATTCCTGGATCATACAGTAGTCCTATTGAAAGCAGGAAATCCGGGAATGAGAACCCTACCTGTCCATGGCAATCAGGGAAATGAGAATTGTACCTGTTAGGAGTTACATGTGAAATGAAGAAGAAATTGAGATGAAAGAAATGGATAGCGATCTGTGAAGCTAGCCCACAGCATGGGGATCTTGGAAAGCATGTCTAGGTTCAACTTTAATGAAACTGAGAAACCACTGATATACCCTAGCAAGGAAATGTTACAATGATGTAATGAGGAAGTAGCAAAGTGTATGTGACATGCAGCAGGCAGGATGTGGGGATGTGTCATAACAGGAGAATTTACATTTGGAGGCAACAGTGATCACTAGCAGGTCATATGTCTCTTGGGACCCTTTAAAGAGGTTAGGAAGCTGGTTTACAGGTGAGAGATGTGCTATTGCCCACCCTCTAGTGTGCCAGAGGGGGCTAGAGAGGTAGGAGGTGTTTCTCTTATCTGAAGCTTTATCTTTTTACCTGCTTTTACGTTCCATGGTACCTGCTCATTGTTCTAACGATGGAGGCTGATGATCAGGGCATGAGAACACCAGGGCTGGCAAGAAGCAGGTTTATTAGTACTGGTACTGACTCAGCAGATTCATACCTAAGGGCTGAGCACTCTAGCAGGGATACAATTTACATGCCCTGGTATTCCAGGTGGGCTGTAATGGGTGGTAGTACACGCCTGACGTGGCAAAGACAGACTGAGAAAGATTCAAGGAGAAACTGGGCAACAAACCAGTAAAATGAGTCAGTCATGGGCTGTTTATCTGAACCCCTCGGCTGTATTTCTTGGGTCACGGGACTTCAGCAGACTTGTGGTTATCATGCTTTCACCTGGTCATCATACGTCACTATTTTTAATTTTTTTGAGGAGACACCATACTGTTTTTCATAGTGGCTGTACCAATTTGCATTCCCACCAACAGTGCACAAGCTTCTCTCTAGTTCACCGTCTTGTCAATACTTGTTTTATCTCTTGTCTCTTCATTGACAGTCATCCTTACAGATGTGAGGACATATCTCATTGTGATTTTGATTTGCCTTTCCTGATGCTTAGGGATGTTGAACACTCTGTTAAAGCATTTATAGTAAGAAATATAGATTTGATCTTTATGCCCATTTAAGGCACAAGGGTCTCAAAACCCTTGGAAGTCCCTGAAAGTTGGGAAGTGAGCTCTATTGTTATGTAAATGAACAGCACCTAAGGATGCAGACTGGAAGCCAGTAGAACCCATCACCTGACTAGAAGGTTGCAAATTCTAGTCTTGAAGGGGTGGGCGGCATGGGGAAAGAGATTACAGGCTCAATCTATAAACCATTGCCAACAATCAATGGATTAATCAAGCGCACATAGTGAAGCCTTCATGAAAACCCAAGCAGACTGGTGAGCTGGCTCCGTGACCACAAGGGAAGTGAGGAGGCTGACTCAGAGAGAACATGGACTATATCACTGTCCTTTTCCATGTCTTACTAGGAGGCTCTTCCCTCTAGCTGTTACTGGGTTACAACCATTTATATTAAATTGTTGATCTAGGAAGTAAAATACTTTCCTGAGTTCTCTGAGTCACTGTAGCAAATTAATAGAAATGAGGAGGCGGTCATGGGCATCTCTGATTTATAGCCAAGTGGTCAGTGCAGGTAACAACCTAGACTTGTGATTAGAAGCCTGAGCCTACGACTAGCCAGTCAGAAACACACACCTTGCTTACTATGGGATTACTAGGACTTGCAGCTGCTTCTGAGGCTGGGGAAGGCAGTTTTGTGGGCTTGAGCAACGCTTCAAAAGGTTGCTGTTGTAATTCATTCAGGATCTAGTTACATTTTAATAAGCATGATTTTCGGAATACTTAACCAGATTGCAGAAAGCAGAGACCTTTATCTCATTTCCTTTTCTAATATTGTGTCTGGAAATGGTCAGATAAGTTCTATCTGGATATTTTTTGTTATGATTAAACAAGAAATCACTATGCCAGGCTCACCATTTCTGTAGGCTCAACAGCATCCTCTACCCAAGATGCTTTTCGAGTGTAGATACACCATTAGTCATTCATCTTCTGAAAACCTCTAAAGAGAAGCATCTTAGAAAATAAGTCAATAGTAGAGCAGCACTGGTTCTTAATGTTCCCAGGGATAGAGGACATTAACTTCTTTTTACACAGTCATTTTGGGAAAAAGAAAGATATGACATAAAGCAACCAACTTCATCACTTCATCAACACATCCTGTCACATGGCTGGAGGCAGGTGAGACTGCTATGTTCATAGTTTCCAGTGGACATGATCGTGGGTATTGCCTGGGAACTCTGGGTCCTCTTCTCTACTCTAGAAAATCGCCTGCTAACTTTGACTATCACTCCTCTGTTCTAAAATGGGTCTTCCCCATCTTAACTAACCCCCTGAGGGCCGTCAGGGTACAAGTGTGGACTCAATGCAAAACTTGGAGAAAAGGGCACTGCTGCCTTTCTATAGAGCGCTTTTCTAGTCAGCATGTTATTTCTCTATTTACTTGCTCTTTCCCAGTATCCATTTTGCTTACAATAGAGTTGGCCTTTCCTTCCTCTTTTTTCCTAAATGTAAAACCAGATTTCTGCTTCTGAGAAAAGAAATAAATTAATTAAATGCTCCTTGTAAGACATGTCCCCATTTTCCTGAAACTAACCCCACGAAGAGACAGAACGTCCTGTGCTTCCAGTAAAGATCATTTTAAATTGACTTCAAATGTACCTTGTGCCAAATTAGAGTTGGCAGATAAGAAACAGCGTGACTTCATTTTTGTGTGTTCGGTCTAGCAGCCCTAGGGAAGCCATGTTAGAGCCTTTACATAGCTTATTTTGAATGTGTATCACAATGCTAAGAAGTAGGACAAACAGTGGCCAAAGTGGACTTTGACGGTTGTGTCTCTTGCTGAGTCTCCACTTCTGCTTTGCTGATTACTTGTTCCACACCAATCATGGAAAACCAAATAACCGCGGTCAATGAGAACACACAGTGAGATAGATGGCTCTGCTGAGTTCATCTTCTCTTTGACTTATTGCAAGTAGGACTTAAGGCTCTATTCCAAAATCAAAGGGACTAGGAGAGCAAATTGTCAAGGAGCTTACCTATTCAGGAGAGAGGTGATAGTGAGAAAAATCCTATGCTCTTTGAACTTTCAAGTTTTATTCTCTATGACTTAAGAGATAGTGTGTTTGGAAACTTGGTTTTTAAAAGTAAGAGATTAGAAGTTAAAATAAAAACTACATCCCTCAAACATCCCCAAAGCTATCTACATAAAGATCTTTGACTTAGAGTTAGGTTTCTGGATGAGAAAGAGTGGCATGTTTTCTTTAACTTTAAGAAGCTCAGACATGTATTCCAATTAAAGTTATAGATCAGATAGTTAAACCTGTAAATAAAGATCTTGTAATAGTTGAAAGATTGCAAAACAAACTGTGGTTTACTCTTGTGATCCAGTCTGTGTTAGCCATTCCCCAGAGAGAAAACCAAGTCCAACTCTGCAGCGACCTCTTCCTAGTGGCATCCCTCTGCCTCAGTTTACAGGATAGCAGTGGTCACAGGGATGAACTGAGCACTTGAGTGGGAAGATTTAAAGGCAATGAGTTTTGAGGTCCTGGTCATTCAGACACCATCTACAAAATTGCTGCATGACCATTGTCCTCTTATTATTATTTTTCCTGCATCAAGTGCATGTTTTGTTTTTTTTTGAGACTAGCTCTCGCTATTTTTGCCTGTGGAACTGCAGACTCTTGTTGCCCGGGGTACCACAGACTCAAGCCATCCCCAGGCTCAGCTTCCCAGGTAGCTGGAATTACAGGCACGCGCCACCACGTCCAGCTATTTTTTTGGAACTAGGTCTTACTACGGGCCCCAGGTGGGACTCGAACCTCGATCTCTAACCCCGGCCACTTCATGGGCTGAAGCTTACAGGCACGAGCCACCAGGCCCGGCCCAAGTGCATGTTTTTATATAAAAACAAATGTGCTTTATTGTAAGCAATCATTTATGAAATTGTGTTGGATAATTATACATTTGTTCATAGTAGACCTTGAATCAGAAACATAAACTTAAATCTCAACTATTACTTGCCTGGCACCATCTGCTGTGTCCCTGTGCATAGGGCTGTAGGTCTGAGATCCTTTAGGAAACTCTGGCTCGGAGCAGGGGCCAGCATTCTCGGGCTAGTGGCCTTTAGTAAAATGAAGTTTTATGGGAACACAGCTCGTCTACTCAGTCATGGATGGTCGCTGGCTGCTTTTGTACTGTGGCTGCACAACTGAGCAACTGCCGTAGAGATCCTGTGTCCTGCCAACCTCAAAGTATCTATCGCTGGCCTTTTATGGAAATGTCTGCCAGTCTCTTGGCCATTTGGGCTCTGTCCATTCTCTGAGACTGCCCTTGGGCTCCCACTCATGATTCAGGTCTTCTTTTCCTTAGAAGTGTTTTTTCTCATGAGAAGACACTGTCGTACCCTCTGTGAGGACCAGACCAGAGAAAATTCACTTGGGCATCATCTGAGCCAACAGTGTCTAACAGGGTCTATGGATAGATAGATAGATAGATAGATAGATGATAGATAGATAGATAGATGATAGATAGATAGATAGATGATAGATTGATAGATAGATAGATAGATAGATAGATAGATAGATAGATAGATAGATAGATAGATAGATAGATAGCCTGCAGACTGCAGGCTGGTGAACTGACTTTGAATAAAGAATTCAACATTAGGAAAAGAGGTAAAACTTGCTTTCCCTGATAATAAGTGATAATGAATGCTTTTTCATATGCCTACACAACAGGATTTATTTAGCAAGAAATTGGGGAGAAGGAAAGAGTTTTTGAGGCCACAAGTGACTAACTGTCTTGCCTCAGGTCACGTCCAGTGTCCAGATGTCCCAAACAAAGGCCGCATGTGCAAGAATTCAACATTGATGTCACTGTCACTGTCACTTCTTGCTCACATACCTATATTCCTGGCAGGGAGACGGCAGCTTCTATGAGTTTGAGTGGAATATTGTCTAAGCAGGAAAGTGAGGTGTCTCGGCAACTGTGAGTTGTGTCACCTAATGTTACTTCAACTTTTTTATTCCTTTTATTCCTGACATTTTTAATTTTTATTTATTTTGTTCTTTAGATCACAACCTTAGTCAGTGGTTGTGGTTGTTTTTTTTTTTTTTTTTTTGGATACCGCCCCCTCCCTCCTCCCTCTGATACCCCTTCCATTCTCTCAAACCTCACTCTTTGTTGTTTACTAGTTGTGCTAAGTCCATTAGTCTCTTTCCTATG
>PVHY01017104.1:18684-32311 GCA_004024945.1 Uropsilus gracilis
GCCTCAGTACCTCCTTGTGCAAGGGCAGCCTGGACTGTCAAGCCTGCTCCCTCCCATGCTCCCCTTGGGCTTGGAGCAGAGGGTAATTTGGCTCGGCCGATCCGAGCTGCAGATGGCTGCCCCATGAAGCAGCCATCCGCTGGTGGGTAGGGCTATTTCCCCCACCCCCCATCTGGGGCTCACCCAGCTCAGGGGGCTTACCCAGGAACCCTGACCCCCTTTGCTCCCCACTGGCAAGGGAGCCCCAATGGCCAGGGACCCAGGCGTGCAGACAGCCCTGGGGTGGCTGCCTGCTGGTGGGTGGGACTCAAGTCCCCGCCCTGCTCCCACACCAGAACCTCCCTGCGTGGGGGCAGGCCCGGACTCCTCTGACTTTTTGTCTTTACTTGTTTCTTGTGGGAGGCACTGCAAGTCCCCCCATGAGTGCAGATCAGCATTGCTAGTCTTGACGGCCAAGGAGAAATACACATATGGGTATTGCTCTTATCATAATATGTGTGTTCATAATTGGATATGAGCATTCACATATATAATGCAGAGCTAATTAGAAGATAAGACAGAGTTAAACATTTCAATAAAGGCATATTTCTTCAAGTCATCTGTGGGTGATGAACAAATTATAAAGAGAGTATTGTGATATTAGAGGGTAGACAATAGATGATATCAAGGTGTGTGTATGTGTGTGTGTGTGAGAGAGAGAGAGAGAGGGTGAAGTTTAGGCTGGGGAAGATTAGGGAAGAATTTATAGAGGACATTTTATTTGGGTGTGGAAGGATAAGTAGGAGTTCTCAGTGGCGAAGCAGTTAGTGAACACTGTAAGTAGTAGGGTCGGTCCACCTCTAACAGGAGTAGCAGCAGGACTTTAAAAGATAAACCAGCTGTATCGTCACTGCCTACAGAAAATTTGTCTACTGACAAGCAGGTAGGAATGAGCCATTTTCTGGGTCTGCTTGGTAAGTCTTTTGTGAATGAGCCACTTATTTATTTTTGAGATTAAGTCTCGCTGTGTTGCCTGGGGTAGTCTCAAACCCATGAACTCAAACCATCCCAGGCCTCTTGCCTCCCAGCGCTTGGACTACAGGCTTGCCACCACACCCAGCTGAACCACTTGTTCTTAGGGAAAATATACGCTTCCTGGTCTTTGGGTGAGGATTGTATGTGTTCCCTTTTTCTTGATGCCTTGGCCTGGCTCACCAGACCTTAGGAATTCTGTGACTTGGTCCATGTGACAATAGTCATGTGACAACAGTCTGAACAGATTCAGGCTTGACAAGGGAAGTGAGATCCTGGCCTTAGCCTTCCTGTTGCTAAAAGATACCTATCTTCCTTCCTTCCTTCCTTCCTTCCTTCCTTCCTTCCTTCCTTCCTTCCTTCCTTCCTTCCTTCCTTCCTTCCTTCCTTCCTTCCTTCCTTCCTTCCTTCCTTCCTCCCTCCCTCCCTCCCTCCCTCCCTCTCTTGTATTTTTTACATTGTCAGCCCCAGGGTTCTTCCACCACCCTGTCACCCATGCACTATCATCTTAATCTTTTAGGTTAAAAGATTTCTTTCCCTGGTGTCCCTGGAACAACTCTCAAATGTTTCCCTTTGCACTTCACACCAGAGTCCAGCATCTTGCTGACTTCTCTACAGTCTGGGCTCTCCTTGCCTGTTTCCCCCACAGTCCCCGCAGGAGATAAAGTTGCTGATCTCATCTTCCTGCACCAGCCAGTGCCCCCAGGTTCAGGACCCTGTGTTCCCTACAGCCAGCCTTTCTCCTTCTTTCAGGAAACTGCATTTGTCCTGCAGAGCTGGGGCGGGGGTGAGGGGGTGGAGGGGGTTGATGCAGATATGGCCGCTTCTGGCCCAGGGACTCTGGGCCCCAGAGCAGAGAGAGTCCTCAGGCTCTTTGCTGTTGTTGACCCAGCACAGCTTGTGGTGCCCCGAATAGGGACCATGTTCACAGTAGCGCTGGCATGATGCCGCCAAACACAGTGATAGGAATAGGGTCAAAGGTGGAAGTACAGCTCCCACAGCCTGCCCAGGGCTTCAGGTGGCAATTTCTGGTAACTTCGATTGGGCAGAGACATGTGGGGGGATCCCATGAAGAAGTCTCTGGTTGTGTAGCCTGTATATCACTGATCTCTCCATCCTTCCCTCTCCTTCCCCTTCCTTCCTTCAATCCAGCATTCTCTTGCATGTGTATAATACACTAAACTCTGGTACTCTGTAAGAGAAGGAACCCATTTTTTGGTTCATCTCTAGGGAGAGGCAATTCTATTCCAAGTTAATGTAGTGGATCAACAAGCCAAAGCCTCAAGCCCATCTCACAGACTTCATAGCTATTCCTGGCAGGTAGGGAAGGATGGCTTCAAATGGGCAAACTGCCAGCTGAGGACTCTACAGGAGAGGAGAAAGTCAAAGGCCAGCAGGGAAATCTGGTTTGCCTCACTCCCCCAAGCAACTTCTCAAATTTCATTATTCAGGGAGGCTGTTCTCATGAGGCCGTTGATTAGCAATTTGATCTGGGTTCTCAGAATGTATTAAAAGCATTTTGGTATAATGTGGTGTTTTCAGGGTATATCCAGGCCAAGGCTGCTCATAATTTGAATCAGCTAAAGACTGTTGGCCCATCTATCTTTTTCAAGGATGGATGGAATTCTCCATGTCTGATGGGTGCTTGGAACATGTAGGATATTGTCTTTTTTCATAGGGGTAGAAGGCAGAGAAATATAGGACTTATAGATTGTGTTAATTACAAGTAGGAAATGCAAAGTTCCGTAGAAAATGCAGTGGCTCGATATTCTAAATATTTTTTTTTCCCCTGTTCTCCAAACTCTACAAGTAATTTCCAACAACATGACCTAGGTTCCTTTTCATCTTTCCTAACACCCTGGCTCTGATTCTGTTTTATCAGTCATTCCCTAGCTTCTTCTCTTAGTGTGTTCCAGTCATTGACAGATCTAATGTTACTTAAGATTTTTAAGCTTGACTGAAGTTAGAAACAGTTCTAACCAGAAACACATTTTCAAGGCTTAGCAGGAAGTGCTTATCTTCCAAGGGAGATCATTTTCAAAAATGAGCTAAGATCATGTCTATGGAAGAGACGGTGCCACAGTAGCAGCAGCAGCATCTTACTTGTCAGCAAGCCCTGGGCAGCTGAGGTTGTGTTCACTGTTGACTCTGTACTGTGCTCGAATTCAGGTCCCTCCCTGCTACCATCTGGCCTTCCAGCTCTGCATCATGATTCTTTGGTGCAGGTCCCTTGCTTTGCTCTTGCACAATCCCTGGGGATGGTGGCCTGGAAGGGACAAGACTCCCTCACTCTGGGTCCTCAGAAGGTGGATAAGGAACAGGTGGCAGATCCTTACCACCCACCCATCCACCCCTTTTATTCTCCACAAAATAAAATGTGTAAGAATTGTGGAGCTGTTACACTTTACTGAAGAGTTGATCAAAGAAATGTTAAATTAGGTAAATTAGGTCACATTTGATTTTTTTATTCTGCCATGTTCAAGGGAAAACACAGAAGAATTAAAACCCCTTTAAGGGGTTCCCTGGCATAGTACCCTCTAGTCCTCCATTCTATTCTAATCTTATTCCTCTGTCTTCAGATGCCTGCCGCACCATCTCACAGCTCATCCTTTTCTTCTTAAACTTCATGTTTACAATTTGCACCTGGATTTCCTAATCCTACTCCTTTTATGGTGGGGCCCCAGAATTCTTGGCCTAGTCAGAGAGGTCCTAATTCCTTCATGAAACCATTTCCCTTCAAGGCTTCCCCCCAAATCATCCCAGATTCCAAATTTTGACAATTTCTATCACTTTCCCACTTGAGACAATCTCTTTCAAGGTCCTCAGAGATATGTTCTCTTTTCTTTCTTCCTTCTAATCTGAAACATGTAACATCTCTTCAAGGATCTTGGGATTCCACAGAGAGAAGATTGTGGATCATCACTTGGGTCATCAGAAACTTAAGGTTTTTGCCCTGCACACTCCCCAGTTACAAGGGATTACAAGGAGCCTGACTTTTTTCTTGAAATGGAAGTGGGAGAGTAAAATACAGAGATCAGAATAAAACTAATACTGAAATCATTTCTTGTCGTATGTATTTCTGTTAACATCTGTATGTCTAAGTTTTGTCATTTGAAGAAAATAATGATCATTATTTCTGGGGGACAGTATTTCCCTAAAGACTTCTTTTGACCCTAAAACATATCTTAAAAGGTGATCATGCATGACAAGGCAAGCTTTTCCTAAGGTCCTTTGAGATGAGAATTTACGTGAAATTTTTTTTAGGAAAAGTTATCAGGGCAGTGGAGAGCTGAGATCCAATAGGTAGGAGCCAAGGAATAACCTTAGGCTGAGGGAAATCCCCAGACATTATCTTTGGCTCGATTCTCGGAGAAGCTCTGGAGCATATGCAGGTCACACCTCAAAGTTGCCCAAGTCAAGAGACAAACAGGATGGAGTATTTCTACCCCTGCTTCTGTCCCTGTCACTCCTGAGGGCTGTGGGGGTGGATATCTATTCCTGGCTCTTAGAGGTAAAATGGAATCCTGCAGACAGATGTAAAATGGTGTCTCCAGGTCCTCAGGTAAAATGGTGTCCTGCAGGCAAAGAGAATGAAGAGGCTCTGTCTTGTGAGTGTCGTACTTTGTGTTTTCCCAAAAGGTCACAACTCCACCTCCCACCCACATCCTCTTTTCATAGTATGAAGTTGACACCCTTTCTGTGGAGCTATGGAGCCCTGTTCCTTTCCCGTGAGCCTGTGCAGTTCTCTGTGACACAAACTGCAGAAGAGCGCCAAACACTTGGGCAGAATACCACAGAAATGGCGCTGCCTGGGCTGGGTGAGGAAGGAACTGCATATCTTGTTCTCTGGTGAGACTTGCCCTTGGAGCCCTGAGCTGCTGTGTAAAGCATCCAAGGCCAGTGGGCTCTGAGAAAGTAGGGTTGCTGAGAGACTACATGGAGAGAAGATGACAAAATTGCCAGCCTAGAGAGTGAACCAGCATGGAAGTGCATCCACCAATTCAGTCTGGCCTCTTCATAGGATACCATACTGCAGAGTCTAGATGAGCCGTTCCCCTCTTGAATGCTGCTCTCACTGAGGATTCATGAGCAAAGTGATCATGACTGCTTTGTAGAAGTAAGTGGAGTGTAGGGTGTGCATGTGTGTGTGCATGTGTGTTTACATAGAGAAGATATATCACCTATTATGACCTAGTTTGGGAAGGCACGTAGCAACACTTTCTCCAAGGTCACAGACCCACCTAGATTTACAGGGAGGGGATGTAGAGCCAAGTTCTTGATGGCCGGGATGTCAGTGCCATATTGCAGCAAGATCTTGGGGGATGAGAGCTCTTCCTGTGGCAATCTGGAGAACACACAGCCCCACTAAGAAACCTGAAAACCACCACACGCCATGAGAGAACAATACAGCTGATGCTGATGTAACTTGACTAACCTCTTTCAGACTTAAGCCCCTAAACATCAGATGCCTTGGTTTGCCTGGCTTTGAATGTTTTGCATAAAGAGTGGTGTTGGATTCAGAGTCAAGTCACTCAGTGCTTATTGTATAAATGCATGGAGTCACTTCAATGTCATCTGCCCCAGCCCTCGGGAACAGTCATCCATGTTCATTAAGGTTGGGATGGGGCGGGGGGGGGGGGGAGACTAAGAAAACTAAAAAAATAAGTACATGATGTTCCAGGAAGTAACATAGAGCTGCTGATGACAGAGGCAAGACAGCCCTTGACCCAGTGGGCCAAAACAGTATGGATAGTACCTGTACTCCTTCAAGGTTAGTGTCCAAGGGGAGTGAGGCAGGAGTGAGACAGAGGAAACAGCAGTTGCTGTGTAAAGTCTCAGATCAGTGGGTTGGGTATAGCACCATTGGTGGTGGCAGTAGTAATAGTGGTGATTATTCTTATAATTATGACAATGATAATAATTATCACATTACCCAATTTGCCAGAGAGCCAACTCTTTATCAAGGACTTCAGGAAGATTACCTCTGATCTTGGAGCCACTAAACAAAGGAAAGGTAGCAACACATTATTATGCTTATATTTTTAGATGTCAAAACTGTTTAAAAATTTGAAGTGATTTTACCAAGATCACACACTTATTAAAAGAATTGGGATTCAAGTCAAAATAGAACTAACCCAAAGGTTGTGTTCAATCTGGCCCTCTCATCTTCTTCCCTTTCCCTGCTCCCACCCCTACAAGAAGCTATCATTGGCTACTGAAGAATCTCAAATCTTTTCTTGAGAAATTAAAGGATTTGAAGGTTTGAGTATAAGGAATCCTCAGGGTTGAAATAATTGAAATGATTACTAAATTCTTAACGACCCTCTTTCTAACTGAAGTGACAGAAAGTAAGCATCATATTAAAACAGAAAAATGAGTGGCTGTTTCATTGGTGAGTGCTTTTTCTTGAATTTCAATTTAAATTGTCCCACTTGTTAGAACTATGGATCTTGAATGTTTACTGGAATGAGGTGATGAGGCTGTCGCTTTATTTCATTCATGGAATGTCTTGTATCCCCTGTTCCCCACTGCAAGTGACCATGTAGGAAAAGCTACAGTAAGTTGACTTTGTAAACATACCAATATCGCCTCTATACTTTATTTCAAACACATTCTACACATTCATCTTTATCAAAAGGAAGTCTTTTCAATTCCTTCTTTAAAGTATTCATTTCCATCAAAAATTTATTGCATGCATGTGATTTAAAGAGTCTAGTTGAGTTGCAAGATTTGATGTGAAAAATAGTAGCATTCTGCTTACTCCAAAGAGGCGACCATTTTCATGTCTCCCGATATTTACCACCATATTACTAAATAACATTCATCTCTTAGGCACTACCTATTGACTTACTAACTATAGAGGATTTAGCTTGCTTTCAGTATTCCTAGGCCCCTTTCCACACTTCTGGTCCTTCTGACCTACTGCTACAGGTATATCATGATGCCAGATCAACACTTAGGAGTTACACCCTGAAAATGAAGGCAGTTTCCAAGGGAGTTGTGTAGTATTGTTAGGGGTGCTGGTGAAATTAGGGGACCATGGCTCTCAGCATGGTGATGCTGCATGAGAGTACAGCCATTGTGCTCTGGTGGTCAGAGACTTGAAGAAGGGAAATTAAATTTTGGAGAGAGGAGATGAGCATGAGGGGATGTAAGGAGGAGAAGACAGAGACAGACAGAGAGAAAGAGAGAGAGAGAGAAAGAGAGAGAGAGAGAGAAAGAGAGAGAGAGAGAAGAGAGGTGGGGAGGAGAGAACAGAGGAACAGCAGGGAAACTGGAGGCCTTGGAGCTGCCACTGCCATGTGCTGCAGCAGGGCATGGAAGGAAGCCACACTGTGGGCCTGTGAAGAGCCCAGGGAAGCATGTTGGATAAACGTATGACCTGCGTAAGTTAACTTGGAAAAGTGGTACTTGAAAACTTGTTTTAACTTTAAAACTGCAAAGATTGGGAATTGTCTGGGAATTGTCTGGAGACCTGAAGAGAGCTTGCTGTGTTGCTGTTCATTGTGAGATGTCTGAAGTGCCCGCAAATTTCTGGAAACTTTGTCTGAGAAGATTTTAATTGTTCCTTCATAAAAGAAGGACAGCTTTGCAGGGTAGAGTATTCTTGGCTGACTCTTTTTGTCTTGGAGTTTTTTTTTTTTTTTGAAGATGTGCTTCCATTCTCTCCTTGCTTGGAATGTCTCTTCAGAGAAATCTGAGGTCAGTCCAATGGGTTTTCCTTTGTAGGTTATCTGTTTCTTCTCTCTAGTCATTCTCATTTTTTCTTTACCTTGTGCTCTTGGAAGTTTTACAATGATATGTCTGGCTGTAGTTTTTTTTTTTTTTTTTTTTTCATTAAAGTAGTTTGGTGTCCTTTTTGCTTCCTGTTTGTCTATTTTCACTTCATTCTTCAGGTTTGGGAAATTCTCCTATAATTGCATTAAAAAGGCTTTTATTTCCTATGTCTTTCTCTTCTCCTTCTGGGATTCTAATTATTCTTATATTTCCTTTCTTTAATGTATCTGATAGATCTCTGATTTTTCTTCTGTCTTACTTTGTTTTTCTCTCTTTTTTTCTTTTTTTGTTTTCTCTCTCTTTTTTTTTTTTGAGACTAGGTCTTGCTATTTTTGCCCATGGAACCGCAGGCTCTCGTTGCCCAGAGTACCACAGACTCAAGCAATGCCCAGCCTCAGCTTCTCAGGTAGCTGGAATTACAGGCGCATGCCACCACACCCAGCTTTTTTTTTTTTTTTTTTTTTTTGGAACTAGGTCTTGCTACGGGCCCCAGGCGGGACTCGAACCATGATCCCTGGCCCCGGCCGCTTCATAGGCTGAAGCTTACAGGCATGAGCCATCATGCCCGGCCTGTTTTCTCTATTTCTGTATCCTCTAGTGTGCTGATTCATTCTTCGATTTCTTCTAGTCTGCTTTCATGGCTTTTCCCTGCATTTTTGATCTTCTATTGTTCCTCTTATAAACTGTATCTCTTTCAATTTCTTACTTAGTGTTTCAATCTCATTCTTCTGTTTGACAATAATAATGTTCACTTTGCTGCATTCTTTTTTATATTTTTCTACTTCTCCTATAATCTCGTTGAGTGCTTTTATCATGTTGTGTCCAAATTCTTTATCTGACATATAAGTCATTTCTTCGATGCTGTCTTTGGTTTCTGGGGCTTGTTTATCCTGTGGTGATGAATTGTTTTCCTTTGGGCTTGAGTAGTTTGTATTTTTCTTCCTACCTGTGTTTTCTCTTCAGGCATGCTCTACATATTGAGCAACTGCTGCTCTGGTATTGGTTGGCATGTTGTCTCCTAGGATGTGATTAGTTCTGCTTTTGTATCTGGGTTATTTCTTGTTTCTGTTGGATAACTGGAGGGACAAGTCTTTTCTTTGTCTGCGCTGGTGCCACACAGTGGAACATGCCCTTCTGGGCTGTGGGGTCTGCCTTGTTATCCTGCAGATCCTCTTTGCAATCTGGCTCTCTTTGAGCCTCTGGACTATTACATTTGAGTCTTTGCAGGGGACTCTAAATAGCTAGAGTCCTTTGAAATGCAAAACCAAATTCCAAGTTCCCACTTGCAGTCAGGGTTGTGGATTCTTCTGTCTTGTGTCCAAGTTGTTATAATGGTTAGTTTCTGGGCTTTCTTTTCCTGTACTTGAATTACTTTGATAATATTTGTCATAACATCAAACTGAAAAGCTTCTGAACAGCAAAAGAGACAACAGGAAAAACATAAAGAAGCCCAACCGAATGGGAAAAAATTTTTGCCCTCCACAAGAGATAAGGGTTTAATAACAAAGATCCAGAAGGAACTCACACAACTAAACAAAAACAAAACAATAAGCCCAATCAAAAAATGGGGAGAAGAATTAAAAAGACACTTCTCCAAAGAAGAAATACAACTGGTCAACAGGTTTATGAAAAATTGCTCGATATAACTAGCAATCAGGGAAATGCAAATCAAAACCACAATGAGATACCACCTTACACCAGTAAGAATAGCCCAAATCAAAAAAACAGGCAACAATAAGTGCTGGTGTGGGTGTGGAGAGGAACACTCTTACACTGCTGGTAGAAATGTAAGCTGGTTTAGCCACTATGGAAAGAAGTGTGGAAGACCCTCAAACTACTGAAAATGGAACTACCATTTGAACCAGCAATCGCTCTTCTGGGAATCTACCCAAAGGAGACCTCAATGTGGGTACAAAGGGGCACCTGTGCTTGGATGTTTATTGCAGCACTATTTATAATTGCAAGGACATGGAAACAACCCAAATGTCCCAAAACAGATGAACGGATGAAAAAGATGTGGTGTATATACACAATGGAATATTACTCACCAATCAAAAATGACAGATTTGATGGTTTTATGGTAACATGGATGTATCTAGAAGAAATCATATTAGCAGAAACAAGTCAGAAAGAAAAAGACAGAAACCAAATGGTTTCACTAATATATGGACAACCAAACGGAAGTATACAACAGTGAGGGGGGACCAGTTGGAGTGGCCAGGGAGGAGAGGTGGTGGGTGACCCTGGGGGATTACAATGATGTGAAATACATATATAAATAATTATTTATATAATGATAAAAAATATATTTAAAAAAAGAAGTCTGAAGTGGTTGCTGCTGTTGTATTGAGTGAGTCTTCCTAGTTTGGGGCCACTTTAGAGTTGAAGCTGAAAGAATGTTAGAGCTGTACCTTTTGGAGGAGAATTGACGATGCCATCCTGGTTTCTTCATTGGATTTTTTAAGAGACTAGGTCTTGTTATGTTCCCAGGGTTGTCTTGAACCCGCAGACACAAGTGATCCCCAGCCTTAGCCTCCCAGGTAACTGGGATTACAGGTGCACACCACCACACCTATCTTTCTTCATTGGATTTGAATCTCTCACTTTTGAAGAAGGATTGACAGCATTATCTTGACTTTTTCATCTGGTGTGATGGTGAGACAGCTGCCATTTTGTGGTCGCACATGGCTGAAGGAGCCACGTGCAGTTTTCAGACTAGAGACTGAACTGGTTGGTAAGATAATCAGTAACTTTGTCTATTTTGTCTTTTTGATGAGTAAATCTGTTTTCATCTCTTCTTAAGGTTAGTATAGTCCTACTGCTTGTGTGGACTGGGATGAACCTGATGAGTGGCTGGATTTAAAAGGCCAGCTACTCCTGTTTGTAAGTTAAGTTAGGTACCTAGTCTTGCTTGTTTTCTTACCCGATTTCAGTATCCTAAGATAGTAATTTTGCATTACTTTTTTTTCACGGCATGTTTAGTTTTCTCTGTACCTTTCCCTAAACAAAGTCCCAAATTTCTTTTTTGACTGCACACGTTCACCTGTAAATGCCTGAGAAAAGTTGCTTGAGAGGTAGACTCTAGCTACCGAGACATAAGTTTAGGTACTAACACTACAAATTAAAGCAAGGGAATTTAGCATAATGGTTACCTTAGGATCAAGCAGTGGGGAGAAGGGGGAGGTCAAGTGGAAGCTCTGCAAACAGCTCTGTTCTTTTTCTCCCCTAAATAGCTGGTTTTTACATGGATGTTTCCTGTTTGATAGCTTAGTAAATAAACATTTTTTGTGTGCACCATTCTGTATGTATAATATATTTGATCATTCAAAGCATAACAATAAAAGGAGGTACTTGAATCAATGCTTGGTGTATAGTACAGCCTCACTACTTGTCAGTTATTATTGTTGTTAAAGCAAGAATTTTTCAACCAGTTGAAATTTCTCTACTTGGGGAGACACTGGCAATGTCTGGAGACGTTTTTCACAGTTTCAGCTGGGGAAGGAAAGGGGAGCTGTTGCTGGCATCTATTGGGTAGGGACCAGGAGTGCTGCTGAACATCTACTGATGCACAGGACAGCTCCTTACAAGAAAGTTATCTGACCCCTAATGTCAATAAACAGGGCTGAGGTTCTGATAGCTGCAAAGCCTCTTGTGAGAAGACATCAGTGATGAGGTCGTCTCCTCGCTATCACCAAATTGACTCTTTCCTTAGGATTATGTACACTTCCCTGTCAGTCACATTCATGCTTCACCGCGAGAGCTATCCTAGGCTCCTGACTCTGTCATGGTCAGACATGGCTTAGACTGGAAATAGGTGACAATAGTGGAGTGGCCAGGATTTCCTCTCTGCTCATCAGGGAGGCTTTCAGTCTCTATGCCAGCAATATAATCTCCAGAGCCACCACGTGTAGGAGGCTTGTGCTGCATCTATCCTGCCTTCTAAATGACAAGAATTACCTCTTGCCTCTTTGGAGTCTTGTTCTTGTAAACCCATTCTGCTTCATTCTAGGTCTGGCTTCTCAGGTGACAGAGGCAGAGGGACTTGAGGGTCCTTTGCATCCCCCCTTTGCTTGAGTTTCTGGAGACATGGGTCAACAGGAACCCCAAAAGAGCCATTGGCACCCAGGTCTTTAGCTCCCACAGTTGGCCTTTCTATTTTCTAATACAAGTGCTTGACTTAAGCTTTAATTGTTGAGGCCCCACGTCAAAAAGGCATGCACCTCAAAGATGGCCAGTGCTAATAAGCATATCTCCATGTACATTCAGATAAGAGCAGAACTGCCTCCCCCTACCCCTGATCAAAATTCCTTTGGGTTACAGTCTCTTACTTTCTCTCATTCCCTCTGCAGCCACTTCACTGTGGCCCAGATGTGCTGTGTAATTTCTAGGTCTTATAAGTCATAAAACCTTCTTTTCTCAAGGTTTACTGATGATTATTGCTGAAGACCTCTTGTAATAAAATAAGACCAGGGATTATAGATAGGCTGAGACTTGTTGCAAAGCACAGACGTATTTAAAAATCTTTTGGATCCAGGGACTGTCTTTTACCAACCACAGTGATTAGACTACTAGCTTAATATAATTCCAAATAATAATTTAAGCAAATCACTTAGAGAAGATTGCAGACAATCTAAAGTGAGCACATCAGTGTTCTCCCTGGTTTAATGAAGCAGTATCAAAAGGAAGAATCTGAATGGATTCAATGAAATGAGTGTGAGGTGATGATTAATTTAACCATTTAATAAAGATCATAATGTAAATAGTAGAATAGTAAATAGAATAGTAGATCTGAAATATATTACGTCAGATAATGGTCTTATTTCCTACCTTCTCTAAGCCATTCTGTTCTTAAATGTAATACTTACAAACGTTGAAATTTCAGAAGTTAAATTAGACAAGAGTCAGCAACACATGCCATCGATTGGGATCTCTTTCTGATAACACCACTTGTCATGTGTTTTCCCCTCCGTGTGCTTCAGGCAACAACATTTCCCTGGAGGCTCTCGCTGATCTGTATCCACCCTGTCAGCAGATATCCCTGGTACAAATGTAAACATCTATTAGCAAGGGATTTGATTATTTTAGTTTGGCTCCTTTGTGCAGGATAGATGAAATTCCACTCTCTAATATTAGCATGTTACCACTGTTCAAGACAGCTTTTCATGATCCAATTAAAGCAACAGAGATCTTGACTTAGCCAGCTCCCAGCTCTGCCATTTGCAGACTTAGGAAAGCTCTTAACTTAAATTTCTTCCTCCTTAAGAGGACCAGGTACTTGTCTTCTGAATAGCTACAAAAATGGGAAGGGGTCTGTCATGGCAATTTCGCCTAGATAGGGGAGCAGGAGACGCAAGCAGTTATCAGCTTGATGATTAGGTAGCATAGACATTGTGTGTGGAGAAAAATACAAAGACTTCAAGTGTAGTTGGGCTAAAGATAGAGAAAAAGGAAGGGAAAGCAACTCCTCAGGCATCTGTCTGCTCAGTGTAGGCTGGTCATGTTGACTCGTTGTCCCTGTTTAAATCTCACAATGTAGACAGTAGTTTGACCCTTTTTCACCTGAGCCATAGGCTTTCCAGGAACCTGGACTGGGGCCTTGCCTCCCAAGGTGGGATACCATTCATGAGAGAATTGAGAAGAGTATATGCTGAAGAGTACATGTTGTAAATGAGGTACTATTCATTCTTCAGTCCAGTTCTGACATCTCTACCTAATCCCCAACACTGTGTATGTTTATTCAAAGATGAAATTATTTAGGTTGGTCTTCCCCAAATTCCTACTTAACATTGTTCTCTTTCTCTCTTCCCCTCCCCTCTCTTCCCCCTCCCCTTCCCCCCTC
>PVHY01017105.1:0-32199 GCA_004024945.1 Uropsilus gracilis
GTTGGTGTTCTATTGCTGCTAGTTATTATTTAAATATTTTGCTTGTAGTAGTTATGGGATTCCAAATATGATAAATTTGCATTTAAAAATTATGGAAAACAGGCAGCAGGAAAAAACTCACTCCAAAATTTCATATAACCAAGACTTTTTTTTCAATACTGAGAACTATCTTATGCCATAGAAGACATTTTTTCATGAAGTAAACTGTTCCATATTGAGATTCACCACTTGTTTTGCATAAAGAAAAACACTATATCATTAACATTTATCTTCACTTTTAATATATAAATGGCAAAAAGCATCAATTTTAGTTAAGGCTAGAGCATTTAACAAGATTGGTTTAAAGATTCAATCCAGCTATTCTATCAAAAATTAAAAGATAAATTTAATGTGTTCTGCAATACATAAAATGGAAATTAACACATTCCAAAAAAAATATGTATATACAGTTCTTTGCCTCCTATAGTAATGGTATGATAAATCATCTGCTTCTGTATACTTCACATATATTGAAATAGTCCATAAAGAACCATATATTATTATAGGGTTTTATAGATTTCATTTACATCATAAACAGAAGTCTGTACATGTGTTTTTAGGACAGTTAGTACAGTTTAAGAAGGGCTATGCTGCTTCTGTTCCTTCAGAACGGAAGATAGTAAGTACTCAGTTGAACTTAAAACGACTAAGGAATATAAAATTCTGGAGGGGAAATAAATATTTTGGAGTTATGAGAAACCTAGATACCAACAAACTGGGATGGTTAAGGTAATGACCAGATACAAACATAAGTCAGAATTATAAAAGAAAAATAAGACATGCAGATCTAGGGTTTGGTGGAAGACAGAAGTTTTCTCTACATTTGTGTAAGTTGCTGTGCCATGGGAAGCTAATTAAACAGCAAGCACTTGGGATAACGTTATCCTGTTAACCTTCTCCAAATGAGCTATGGTCCATGGCTTCTCAAAAACTGCAAGTTTCATGACTTAACAAGATCCAGATTAATGTAATATTTCTCATCTGTGCTATAACACTACTGCATGAAATCATAACAAACTAAGTTGTATTAAGACAGGCATTACTTAGAACTGAATTACAACTGAAGCTAGAGAAGTGGTTAGCAGAGCTTTCTAATTACACAAATAGAAGGTAGAAAAAGATGTCAAGACTATAGTAGATGAAGCAAAATTATTGCTTATATCAGATGAAATATGAAACTAATCTAGTACTTTAAAATGAAATGGAACCTAGTAGACATTTATCTTGGGTTTTATATACCATTCAATAAACAATGCCCAATTATATACAGAGCTTGAGCAAGTACTGTAGTGTATTATGGAACTGGCTAAAATGCAGTTTCTATTTAAACCATCTCGTTAATGAAGCAGCTAAAAACAAAACATAGTCTAAAACAAAGAAACCATTAAGTAAAATACAATGTCAGGTTAAATTTTCTTTGTTTGCAAACAGAAAATCATTAATTGATTTCTGGCAGTTCACAGAGCATACCTGAATGAGACTTAAGATCTACTATCTCTTATACTCCAATGCAAAATCCAAAAAAGCTTTACAACTTAAATTTTTCTTAAGTTTGTGGCAGAATCCTTTAGCCTCTAGATCTGACCTAAATTCATGTAAGGCTATTTATGGTCAAGGTTTAGCCTGTGCGATATTAGTATTCATGTATTTTGCTAAAAATACATTAATGTTTGACTACAGGGTGTTACCCCAGACCATACTGGGGGAAGCAGGTGAGATGATATATCAAATATGTATTGTAATATCTTTTTAAAATCCAAATAAATCAGAACTGTGAAACACATTCAACTGTAGAGGTTCTGAATAAGATTTTAGACTTGAGGGAGTTATTGCAAAGTTATATAAAATATCTTTTGTACTATATCACATGATGAACTAGCCACATAGCTATAGAAATTTAATTTCTTTTTATTCCTCCCCTCACAACTTTTATTTCTTAAAACTAAACCATTCAAATACTAACTTTAAAAAGCACCAGATAGATAAATCTGCAATGTATATGCAGGAGTTTATCAGTATTTTCTAATTTTAACTACAAAGAAGAAAGACTAGATTCTTTCCTACTTTCTCAATACACCATGGAACCCTCCCCCTTACTTCAAAAGTGTTTTGACTTCTGTTTCAATTTTTGAAAAAACACATTAACAATCAGTAATAAAACCATTTTTTCAAGAGTTCATTCTGTCTTTTTGTTCAGTCCTTTTCTCTGAATTTCTCCATCTTTAAGATATCTGCTTAAGGAAACAGAAAATCAAGCCATTTAAGTCACTGACTTAGAAACTATAGGGTATATTACTTCCCAGTATAAAAAGCAACTTTCTATTTCCAGAATAGTCCATACATACTTCCAAATATCAAAAATTAAAGCACAGTGGCTGAGAAAAATAATCTTAATATCTTGAAGAGAAAAGCATTATGTTAATGAAAGCCTAAGTTCAATGACCTTGAAAAAATTAAAAAATTTAAAAAAAATTAAGTATCTCAGAACCTTGAAAGCTATCAAAAGTCAAAAAGAAGGGTATTTCAAACTTAGTCAAACTGGAAAATGATGAAGGGTGCCCTATTGTTCCAATGGCAAATCTGAGTCTCATGAATATAGAAAAATAATGATATTTTTATGAGTACTGATTTAAACAATAGAATCCGATTTCTTAATATATAAATTTCATTTTCTGGTTTTTTTTTGGAACCTTGGTTAGAAATTTGGCATTCTGTGGGGAGGGTCAGTGTTAATTATCTCACTAAATTTAACTGTTTTCTACATTTAAAAAGACAAGCCCAAATTGAAGAGAAAACAATCAGTGCAGCAATAGTGCCATCTTTTGTCCAAAGCAGAAAGTGATTTTCTCCTTTCCACTACTTTTTTATGATTTCTCAAAAGATAAACAATTTCTTTTTAAGTCTTTCTTATCACATATTTGAAGTCACAACTGTCCTTTCTACAATTTGTAGTAAAGAATTATAGCAATCACAGATACATGTACTCTTGAAATATTAAAACTACAGCAAGATAATACTGTGATTAAAATGTTTACTCCTCATCTTCATGACTTTTCTATAATCATCAAGTATCAGTTAACAGATACCATTCCTTTGGATGCAAACATAGGTGAAGGAAGGGATCAAGTGAAATAGATTTCAAGATTACTTTATGGCCGTGTAAGTAATTTTGTTTTCTGTCTTTGAAACTCTCAGACTACAACTTCTTAATACCATGTAAGACTACAGAAATTTAAAATATTTAAAATAAGCACAGCACCATCAATCCTGCAATTGGTCCCTTATGATCCTTTAACATTCAACTAATTTGCAAAGATTATATTTAAACCTACTTTATACATGCACTTTATACAGAAAAAAACCTGTTATGCAAATAATAAAATGAAAACTGCTGGCAGTCTTTGTATTTCACCATCCAAATGATAATCAAATTATATCTAAAATTGAAAAGGTGATATGCTTCCAGAGGATATTGGGCACACTGCATATATTCCTCAATGAGGAAATTCTTATTCATTCAACACAGTAAAGATTTCCTGATCAATGGGAGTGCAGATTTGGTCTGGGATAAAACGCGATGCTGCTCCTATGTTAACCAAGTGAAGCAAAAGTGACCAGTCTAATTAATAATGCTGCTTTCTATTGTACTTAAAGAGCACTTCACACAGAGTCTTTTTTTTTTTCTCTGAGACTAGGACTTGCTTTGTTGCCAGGGGTGGTCTCAAAGCTGCGAACTCAAGGGATCCCTGGCCTCTTGCCTCCCAGCACTTGGATTACAGGTGCACGCTACCACGCCCGGCCACATGTAGTCTTAATAAAACCTTATGAGGTGTACAGTCTAACCCAGTTCATCAAATAAAGGGTCACAAAGACTCACTGACTTGCCTGAAGTTGCACAGCTAATTACAGCAGCAAATAATTCTACTCTCATCTAATAGCAGAAAAACAAATGTAAGTTTTACTGGGGCTGTATACCCTGAAGCAAATATTACCACTGCTAAAGTAAGTTTGGAATCTGGGGCAATAAGACATAGGATGCCACATGCATAACATTTTATCATCCCAATTGTCCTAAATACTCATTGAGGGGAAAGAATAGCTAATTTTAGGAACTTCCAACTTTGAGAAACTAAGAATTAATAGGTCTGAAACTATGATCTGAAGATCTTCGCTACCCAATCATTTTATAGAGCATACAACTATCACCTAATGATGTTCTGTTGTGCAGATTCTCCGGAGATACATGAAAGTTATGTTACTGGTATGAGCACAAAGTTCTTGGAATGATTGATATCGAATGGATAGAAGAGCTATGTTGACACATAACTTGAACTTTTTAATTATAGATTGGCATCTGAATCACAATTTTAAGGCATTTCAACAAAAAAGAATTTTAATAAATTAGATTCAAGTTAAAAATTCTAAATAACTTGAAGCAATTGGATAATTGGCCCGGTTCCAAATAATCTACTAATTATTTTAACCAAATTTTAATTCTTTATTTAAACGGTGAATAAAAATGTCTTCCCCTGAAATTTGTTGATAAATAAGCCTAAACTAAAAAGTGAAGTAAGCCTAAAAACAAAGAGTCTAAGTTAAAAGACTTATTTCAGCCTTAATCTTACAATACTTTATGATTCTGTTATTCACCTTGAATTTTGAGAAACTGTCTTCCACCCTGACTTCCTTTCTTTATTCACTACTCTTTCTTTATTCATCACTAACTTATTTGAGGTTGCTTTTGATGTTTTTTATCCTTCTTTCTTCTATCCTTTAGATATTAGTCATCCCAAGAACTTCATTCTCGGTTCATCTTTTTTCCCTAAAGTCAGACGTTCTATATGCTATTTCATTCACTTTTCAATTAAATTCTGTGACATGAATTTTTATTTTCACTTTACAGATGAAAAAACAAGGCAAGAAAGTTTCCAAGGCCTCTCAGGAAACAAAGTTTTACTTCTATAGCAGGTATCCGGTTATTCTCTAGCCTTTTCTTTCCACTCAGAGCCAGCCAATCACCAAATTCTATTAATTTTCCATTGAAACTATCTTTCAACTCTAACCATAAGTTTCTATTCCCTTTCCATTCATTTAGTTAAGGTTTTTGTACAATCTTGATTTTTGTACAATCTTTCAAACTGGCATTCTACCTGAAAGATTTCTTGTTAATTTTCATTTTGTTCTCCAATGTTATCTGATCAAAGTATGTGCAAAGTAGATGCTTCTAATGGTTCTTCAATATCTACTTTCATTCTTCTGTGGTGATGGAATTTTTAATTGTACAAGGCTAAGGCTAATTTCCCAAACTGTCTTTCACAAAGGGTAGTCATGACTAAATTTGACCCCAAAAATGTGAATGGAAATAATAGGAAGTATACTTCATCCTTTTGTGTTAGATGCTAACTCTATAACAAAATTCTTATATAAGAAAGTTATATAAGAAAGAAGGGATTCTTTTCTAATCATACTCTGATAAGCAACAACATCTCTGCCACTTGTGGAGTAAGACAGACACGGCTATATTGTTAATCATCGAGTTAAAATTAAAAAATAAGATTAAAGTTTGCCTCAACTTTCTAGATGTTCTGTCAGTTCTAAAATTTATATAATTATTTTTCAGCTTTTTGACCAGGTGAACTTATATTCATCCTTTAAGACCTACTTCAAAGTTCACATAGTCTGAAATATTACTCATTCCCATGGAACTCCACTATCTTGTTTTTTTCACACAATAAATATTCAACTCCTTGAAAACAGAATTTATATCCATTTTGTGGGTTTTTTAGACATATATAACACAATTATAGAATGTTTTCAAAATATATTTATTAGACAATTGAATGAATGTATGCTACCTTAATTAAAAGGTTAATCAGTATGAGAATTTTGCAGTGTATAATAAAGGAATGTACTTAATTGTAACTAACAAAAGTTTTAAGTAAAGAACAGTTTAAGAAACCTACAACTCTCATAAAACAGTAGAAATAATGATGACAAGGGATTCATTTGGAAAAAACAAATCTTTTGGCAACATGTAACTAACAAAAATAAGAAAGAAGCTATTTTTTTCTTGCAATAGAGGTAAACTCCTACAGAATTTATAATCCTATAATCTGTTAATAAAGATTACTAATTATCAACTGTATTCTCATTTCTCACTCAGTGAAAGAGTTTGGTAAATTCTAGCAAATGACCTTAAGTCTATGAAAAACCATGGTCTCTGTTTTAAAATTGTGATGTATCAAAAAATGTCATTAAGATATATTTTTTAATGAATATTATCCCAGACACTACCTCTTTAGTAATACAAGGGAATTCTAACAAAGGAGGTTAATATGATGGGTTGACAGTCTGATTTAAAAGGAAGGAAAAAAAATCTAATCTTTTTTTTTTTTTTTTTAAATATTAGTCTAATGTTGTGCCAGTAGAAATACTTTAATTGCTACAAGATAATTAACAGTGAACCACAACTTCAATCAGCAATATTGGGCTACATAAAATGCTGGGCACAGTATCTCTACATGTCTTTTCTTATTAAGCATTTCAGGGAGTTTTGCTTCACTTAGTTTTTTCTTATCATTTCATATTCTTTTCCATGTTATATAGTTGGCTTCTAGTGTTCTTTTCCAATTTTTCTATTTTTGTTCCTTTTGAGCAGTTCCCATTTCTTTCTTTTCTCCACTGTCTGTTTCTTATCATTTCACTCTGTAACAGTTTACTATTTCTGCTGGCAAACAGCAGTCTGAGCAAGAAAGCAAATAAAAAATCCCTACCACTATTATGTACTACAACCAAAGAAAACATTAAGGTGAAAAGTTGAAGCTCATGTCCAATCTATCAAATAAATGCAGATTGAAAATTAAGTTTCAGGTACTATAAACATCTAAAACACAGATATTTCTAGGTTGATAGTCACCCACTGCTATCATCAGTTTTAAAAGCATTATTTTACAAGCCTTGAGGGCACTCTTCACTGTGCTCACAGTAATCAAATTTCTAGATACCAAAATGTTTATCAAAGAAGTTCTGTAAATTCAAGATAAAGAAACAAGACCACGTTTGCTATTTTCAGAGACACCATATTTCTTTGTCAGTCTACAAAATAAAAACAATGTTGATAATTATCTTCTCAACACTGGCAGTAGATGTCCACCTTGAAGAAATATTTTTATGTAATACTGATTAAATGAAGTGACACAAGATATTCCTGCAAAAGATTATACATCACAAATTTTAACATATTTAGTGTAGGTTTCTTCTACTTGGATATCTCAAATGTAGTATCTCTTCTCAAGAGTTAACTACCTCATTAAATGATTATAAGAGGGTAGTTAGGGATTAAAAGCTTTCTGCTAAGACTGAATAAGGACTCCATATCTGTTCTGTGTGTCTTAAATTAGGGAAAAGAGATACTAGACCAGGTTAGGCCGATCTAACTTCAAGATAGCCTCTTCATTCACGCAAAGAAAAATAACTGACTTGATAATGGCTTATGGCAAATGTGTTTATGAGTGGTTAGACATTACTTAACAATGATTTGAGATTTTTCAGTTTTTTTTTCCTTTAAAGTAGTAAGAACATTTTTTCAAATGAAATCCTTCAAGTTTAGATAAATAGCAAAACCACGACTCTATATAGATATTTGGTACTGTGAACCAGCAGGTTCTTCTGGTCTTCCTCCCTCATGCTGAAGATGACTCCCAAATGAACAGTATAGAATACTGTGTCTGCATAGAGTAAAGTTGGAAAACAGCTGTACTCTAAATAATTGTCTAGAAGAAAATAATAGCTTACTCTTACTAAGAAAATGACATTTGACTAGTGGTGCAAGATTGCAAAAGAACAAAAAGGCCATAGATTTTACTAAAAGCATTTTAGTGGCTGCATTTAGGCCAATAATTAGTTCAGATACCTGTAGTGAGTGGCAGAATGAGGCTAAGTGCCATGAGAACCTTTCTGATAGAAGAGGAAAGAGTCATGGAGATTCCTGATTGGTAGGATGGTTTAATCTTGGTTTTTTGGTATTAGGTTAAATTCTTCGGTCTTAAAAATCACTGTCTGCAGCAACAAGAAGATGCAGAAAGGCAAAAAAGAACCCAGAAAAGAAAGTAACAATTAGGAATACTAACCTGACAATCAATTACTTCCTCCCCAAGTTAAAAACAGTTAGGTAACTTTGCATTATGTTCCTTCTGAATCCTAACTATTCCCTCTATTATAACATGTTTATATTTTATGACAATTTTGAAGTATAAGAATCATTTTCTATATATTTTGGCATCCGTAGTACCTAGCAAGTTCCTGATACATAGTAAATACTTAATAGGTGAAAGTCTTATTAGCTGAACTTCAAAAAGCAATATGTACATAGCTGAAGTAGGGTGGAAATCTTTCTTTCTATAGAAGTATTTGTCCAAAGATTATTTTTCCAGTATCACTATGTTGATAAATGATGAAGGCCAATGTCCACAGTCACTAAGTGTCCCTTATCTCAGCTTAAGAGCATGACAGAAGAGATGTTGGTGAGTTTTTTAATGTTTCTTTTAAAAGACAATTCTTGCTGTCAGAGTACCATTTTTAAAGGATTGTTATCTGGATGATTTATACAAATTTTCTAAACATGACCAAATAATCTAAGCTTCCTTCTTCACTGAGTTCACAAATTGAATTTTACTTGTCAAGAAGTGAGAAAAGAAAACCAGAAGGGGTCAGTATTTTAAATGTGATTGATTTTCTCCAAGGAAATGGTTGACATGATACATTACTGCAATAAGATACTTATATTTTTGTTATAAATCATACTTTTCAGTTCATGCTTTTCCACCTAAAACTCATGTAAACTCTCTTACACAAATATCATGACCACTTTTTGAAAAGACTACATGTATGTCACTATCAATCCATTTGCCAATTCTAATTTTCTTAATATAATTAAATTTAAAAGAGGCAAAAATAATCTGATTATGTAGTATGTATATGTATATTATGTAACAAAAGTGTCCAGCATCAGAAATTATTTTTGAAAATGACCATAAAGTTTACTTTCAAATAGTTCTTCACTATTAAAATTAGTTTATGTTCAATTATACCTTTTATATTTGTCCTACATTATTATCTTCTGAAAACATATTTGGGAAGAGATATGTGACAGTTTGATATTACTTATATCTTCATGCTTCACAAGTTTAATAGAACATTCTAACTTTTTCACTTTTGTGTGGATAATTCAAAGAGTACTCAATAGATGTATAATGAACTCATACTTTTGGGATCTTTCTCTTGTCATTACTCACTGTGCCTTTCAATAAACTTTTCAGGTAGGTAAGGTTATTGTTTTCCTGATTATATATAATTCTACACATGCATTAATTTTTAAAGGCATTTTTAAAAGACTATCATATTTCTTTTAACATCACTCCTGAACATCAAGAAATATCTATTAAATAAAATATTTTCATTTAAGAGGAAATTAAAAACGTGTAAGACTGATATTTGGTATTGTCTTTTAAAAAGTATTGTCTTTTAAAAAGCTAAAATTCAGAACAATATGTAAGCTACCTACTTAAGTACGAATAATTTCAAGGACAGTTAATGAATATACAGTCATGGAGGGCACAACATTATCTCTGAGCATCATCTTTCTCAGCTGACAAATGTAGATGTAAGTCTCATCCTGCCAAATTAACAATCAAACAGTTTTCTTTTCTGCCTCTCAGCTCCTTTTCCACTCCTTTTCTCCCTTCTGGGTGCCATCTTCTGTCCATAATATGTGAATAGGTAATATTGCTTGCTTCCTTGCATTCCAAATGCTCTTTGCAAATGCAAATAAGGATCAGCCAACAATCCTTTACATTTTGAATAAAACATAGACACACAAAAGTATTTACTCTCATATATTTGTATTTAAGCCCTTTATTTCTTATCATGGAATAAAAGGATTACCCTTTGTTAAAAGAAGGTAATTTAGCAGGAATTTGCTGAGGATGATTTAGAAACAAGTAAGAAAAATGTTTTTGTATGTGATACAGTAATAGAGCTAGCTATGAGAAAATTACTAGTCTTTTTTTTTTTTTAAGGGCAAAAGAGAAAAGTGTGAGTGGAATTAAATTTTTTTCCTGTATCTTTTTAACTCAAACTTATAGATGTCAAGGACTTAGAACCATTTTCTGTGCCTATTGCTTGGGTTTCTCTCCATTTAACAACACACAGCCAAGGGACTTGAGAGTTTTCATTTGCTGCAAGCAGCTCCCAAACCATTTGCATAGACCAGGTAACAGAAAAGGGAGAATAAAACAGCTGCTCAAAGAAAAGAAGAGGAGATGACCACTATGAAGGTGTTTTCCAATCACATGTGATGATACAAAAATCTATACTCATTGAGATTGAGATGTCAGTTTGTGTTCTGTCAATGTGCTACACAGTGATGTGGCTCTAAAGCCATTCCTTTTCTGGGTGTAAGGTAATGGGAAAGAATAGTGGTTACTAAGGAAGCGCCATCATTATTAGGACATAAGAAAGTGCCTGTAATGAGGTTTTATATAAGTGCATGATCTTCATGATAATGATGGAAATGCTATGTGGTGCTAAGGGAAATGCCTTCTTAAATTAGGGATTGGGAGATGGCTAGTAAAACCATGCCTTGGCTATATAAAAGTAATACTAATCAAAATAAGTGAATTGCTTTACATTTATGCCCAATTACCATGAAATAATAATTTTATATGATTTTTGTCAAATTAGCTCTTCTAGATATTCAATCTCAAATATAAGTACTCAGTCATTTTAGTTTACTGTTTTTGAACAACTATTTACTAACCTCTTTCTACTTGTCAACCATCAAAGTATGTATTTTGTGTTTTATTTTGTATTTTACTTGTATGAATAAAAACAGTAAGTCAATCTCTGTAACTATAGGGCTACAGTCTTACTGAAGAGACAGACAAGTATCAGTCAAATAGAGAACTGGAAATCAATATATCTTTAAATTAAAATAAGGATATAAGGGGAATATCAATTCCTGTCCTAGGGAGACAAGTTCAATAAGGAGATGCCAGAATTGATTCCTAAAGAATGAGGAAAGTTAGCCACCTTTCCCCAAAGTGCAGTCAGGGGCAACAGGAGAGTTCTCTTTACTTTTAAAGTGAAAGGAACAGGAAGTGCACTGGCCTTAGAAATGAGACACAGCATGTAGAGTGTGAGGAACTGCTCAGTAGAACACAATGCAAGAACCCTAAAAGTAAGAATGTAAAGAAAAGATGACATGAATATATCAAGAATCTTAATAGTAATGGGGAACTACTAAAGGATTTCCAAAAGGCGAATGATATGATCAGATTGAAGTTTCAAATCAGATTTGGCTTGAATGTGAAGAGGAAAGTATTAGACCTCACACCTGCAGATATAAGGGAAGAGAGGAGTCAGTTGCAGTCATATAGGTGACAGATGCTTGGATAGCTTTAGGATAGGGTGCTAAAGACAGCGAGAACTTTAGTAGAATTGAAATGTCTTAGTGACTGAATATAAGAGAAAGGGAGTTAGAGATGGATGTCCAACTTAGGCAACAAATGGTAGTACTGAGAAAGAGAGGAAAAGCAGCAAGTCGGTAAGGTTTCTGTTTTGATTTTTTTGATTGTTAGTTTGGGGGGAGACAGGAGAGAGACAAGCTGAGTTTTATGTGTCTGAGTGCTTTCCAAATGTAGACATGTGAAAATTTACTGAATATATAGGTCCAAGATGAAAGATCTAAACTTAAGACACATATTTTAGAGATAAATCTTCTATCAGCAGAAATTATCAGTCCAAGAAGAGGACCTAAGGAAATCCAGACCTAAGGAATCAGCTAGTTGCCTAAAGAAACCCAAACCAATTCAGGTAATGAGTTGATACATAATATGGTACAAAAACAAGACTAGGGATTTGTCTTGGTTGTGAAACTTAGGTAGAGCAGATATTCTTTGGTTTTATACCAATCAGAACTTGGAAGTAATATCTGATATATTTCAGATAAATGAAATATATTTGGGGTAATTATTATCTTTACCAGTAGGAAGGGGTACAAAGTCTATCCGTAGAAATTCCTACCCAGTACACTATTCCTATTACCAGCAGGAAGGGGTACAAAGTCTATCCGTAGAAATTCCTACCCAGTACACTATTCCTACATGATAAAAAATACAAGTATTTTTTTTTTTTTTTAAGAAATTATGGAGCAGTTCTCCAGCCTATTTATGACTATACAGGTATTTCTCTTCACCATCCTTCTCTCTTTGCAAGGCAGTAGAGGCAGCTCTCCACCCAAGCCTGCCCACTTGTGTCTATGTAGGCATCTCTTTAAACAAGCCTGTCCCTTTCAGGGGCAGCTGCTTCTGTTCACTTATGTCTGTGCAAGCATCTTTTACTTCCCTTCCCTTTGTACAATAAACCTGCCCTTTTGAATAAAAAAATATAAGTGAAACACACACACACACACACACACACACACACACACACATATATATATTCTTCCACTCATTCTCATTTCACATACAAGAAATAATGAGTGATGAGGTGTTATTTAACCATATTTTAAATACTGCAGGGAATATTTGTTCAGTGTTAAACAAGAGGAGTTCTTTCAGAATTACATTTAAGGAGAAATCTCTGAAACCAGAAGAGGCTGCCCCAAATACTGCTGTTCTAAAGAAAACCAAGTTATCTCTTGGTAGTCATGTCCTTCTGAAAAATTCTTTGGGAAGAGGTATTAACAATACCTTACAACTTTCTAGGAAGCTGACTCATCTAAACAATGTAACTATTACCAAAAAATTTATCCTGGCCCAAGTCAGTTTTACAGAAGGGTTGCTCATATTCTGGTTCAAAAAAGAACAGGCTAGCAAAACCTAGGTTTGGGATGGTCCCAATAGGTAAAGAAATTTAGACCTCACAAAAAGTCAGTTTTGCTCTTTAACATACAGTGTACAACAAACTGCAGGGCAAAGGAAAGGGGAGTGTTACAGCATGTGATATGATAGGAAGAGGTTGGAAATTATCTGAATGTAGCCTTTGAAGGAATATTACCCCTATATAGAGATCCCTCCCTTTGTGGGTTACTCTGTGTCATGTTTTCTCATGCTTGTTTAAACTAACATAAAAAGACAAAATAAACTTTTGCACAAATTACCCATACCTTAAGAGTTCTACCTGTAAAACTGGCAAATTCCTTCTCTGGTTTATCCTACAGACTGCCTTCTGAGAATCAGAAGAAAATAACCAACTTCTGTCATTTGAACATGGGGCATCAACTAATACCTAAAGAGAAAGAAAGAACACATAATGCAAACATGTGCTGAAATTATATATCGGACTCACCGTATATGAGGAAGCAATATAAAACATGAAAGAAATGCCAAATAAATGAAAACATTTCTTTGAAAACTAAAACCAAAACAGTTTCTTCTTTATGTTGTTTGCTCACTAACAGTTTTCAGAAAAATTCCTGTGCACTTTCATTGTTTGCAGGGAGATAGAAAAACAAAAGTCTACTAATAGTTCCTATTCTTGACGACAACAACAAAAACTTTTACAAAAGTTACTCATTTTAAACAGATATTAGTGTATTTCTGTATTATCAGCATTTATTTTTAAGAACTAATATTTCAATTTCAGTTTCCTGAAATATTCTTTTTCTTCAACTGTCATACTCTGACAGGAAATGTTACTAAATCCAAGCAGAACAGTGCACATGTTTGTGTACTGACCCAAATAATATCTGATCTCTTCCTGAGTATATCTGAGGTACCTAGAAATAAAAAAATTTCTAAAACTCCCAATGGGAACCACTTTGATCATCAAATGAAAACTGTTTCCATGTTCATTTTATTAAAGTATCCCAGGATACTGAGAAATTCTATCAGGTTATATCTGGAAGCAGATGGGAAACAACAACAAAGCAACACAACAGTAGTGTCATTGGAGTCCATAAGTTTGTCATAATGCAATGAAAGTACCTTGTCAAAAGTCTCAGGCTGGGCATCTCCCACTTCTCTGCCATCCAGTTCAGATACTTTAATTACATTTACCAAAGGATGTGGGATGAAAGATTCTAACGTCTGTCTCAGCCATCTGAATCGCTGGTTATCATATTCATTACAATGAAGGTAACCTATTATATAAAGAATTTTAAGTGTTTAAATTGTGCAGTGGAATTATTAATGATTTTCACTTTTGGCCAAGTAAATTTCAGAGAGAAACCAATTCATCATAATTGTGCAGAAATAGGACTCATAGGTAATAAATATCATGTGAAACATTTACAAAAGTCATACCTATATAGCCTCTCAGAAGTTCTCTTATCATTTATTCAAATTTAATTTTGGAGGTAAAAACAGAATTATAGCCGGCAAGGTGGCAAGTGCTTGTAAGTTTCAGCCTATGAAGTGGCTGGGGCTAGGGATTGCAGCTGAGTCCCGCTCAGGGCAACACAGTGAGACCTAGCAGTGCCCAAAAAATAGCTGGGCATGGAGGCACATGTCTGTAATCCCAGCTACCTGAGAAGCTGAGGCTGGGGATTGCTTGAGTCCATGGTACCCAGGGCAACGTGGGCAAAATAGCGAGACCTAGTCTCAAAACAAAACAAAACAAACAAACAAACATAAAAACAAAGAGAATTATAGATTACCCAAGTTACTAATCTCTAGATACAGTTTTCCCCATAAAGCTCTTAAGAGTAAAACATATTCTGCTATGTGCACCGGACACCTTGACAGAATATTTCATTTGAAATCAGGGATTCGATGTGTATATGGGAAAATCATGTGAAATGTTACTGGCTCTATATTAAGGCTATAGCTTGAAATTATGAGCCTTGAGACTTTGGGAAGTTACTTAGCTGTTCGAATCTGTTTCTTTATCTGTAAAATGGTTATTGTTTCTAGTGATGACTACACCATCCCAAAATATGCTGCTTTGGTATAATGATTATTTAATGTTAAGGCACTTGAACAACAGCGGATGTAGTAAGGACATTTTAATCTTCCTTCTTCCTGAAAGCAGGAGATGTACTCCCCTGTGAAAGATGCCCTCCTAATATCAGAAGAAAAGATATACCCTTATCAACAAGAAAGGGATGTAAAGATTGAGAGAAATCTCTACAAAGAGATTATGTTAAAAAGAACTCTTCCCAGCTGGGCACGGTGGCTCGTGCCTGTAAGCTTCAGCCTATGAAGCGGCCGGGGTTAGGGATCGCGGTTCGAGTCCCGCCTGGGGCCCATAGCGAGACCTAGTTCCAGAAAAAAAAATAGCTGGGTGTGGTGGCGCATGCCTGTAATCCCAGCTACCTGGGAAGCTGAGGCTGGGGATTGCTTGAGTCTGTGGTACCCCGGGCAACGAGAGCCTGTGGTTCCACAGGTGAAAATAGCGAGACCTAGTCTCAAAAAAAAACCCCAAAAAACAACAAAACAAAAAAAAAGAACTCTTCCCTTCATCTTTCAAGCTTTTGTTATTTTTTCACTCTAATTGGCACTTCGCGCTTTTTTTCTCCACTCTAATTGGCACAGTACATAAAGATTAGAGTCTGGTGGCTTCTTTGGGTCTTCAAGTTCCTGTGTAGGCCTGATGCTTATGTGATACTTTATTAAATAAAATTAGTATATGCTTCATTCCTATTAATCTGTCTTACGTCAGTCTTAGCTGGAAATGCTAAGAAGAGAGAAGAGAAATCTTACCTCTAGTATACTAGGGACCTTACAAAGTGGTAGTTAAGATTAAATGTGAGACTTTAGTGATATTAAACATAGTATATAAACTGTAAAAAACAAATGCTTATAATAGTTGTTGCTGCTAGACACTCCTAAAATTTCACATGCAGTGACACACATAACACTCACAAACTTGTGAGGGAAGAGCTGCTATTATTATTATTTCTATTTTACTTATGAGGAGATAGAGATGAGACTGTTTAAATAATTTGCTTCGATTCACACAGCAGGAAATTTAGACAGCTTAGAGCCTTACCTACTCTAAAGTAACAGGCTATATTGCTCAATATAGAAGGTACTGAGCAAATGTTCTTCCTTTATTTAAATATACATTCCTATATCTATAAATAGTTATATACATTTATACAGTGATATAAATTATATATAGCATAATTATATAATCTACATCTACACACAAGTACTTCTAATGAACACGGTATAGGAACATTAAAAAAAGACTTAAAATCCATTGTCTTCACATAACTACCATTGAACATTTTAATAAATAATCATACTAAATCTATTTGTTCATATACTCACGTATAAAATTTACATTATATAACATTTTGGTAGTGTCATCTATTCCTCCATCAACTGTCTAATTGCCCAATCAAAAGGAACATAAATTATCAACTTGACAGATTGCACATATAACCCAGGGAATGCAGTTTATATATGAAAAAATGGAATTTTTATATATTCCTTGCAATTTATATAGGCAAATATGTAATCTACATATTATATGTGCATTTTGTAATCTTTACACTCAGGACATGGTAAATATGCATTCTGTATAGGATTATATATTATTTTCTGCTCCTACTCTTCACATATATCAGTGCTTCAAAGGAAATAACACAACGATAATAGTTACAGATAAAAATCATTTTTAAGGACAGCAAAATAGTACATGGATAACTGTCTCATTTCTTATTTAACTTTAAATGACTATTGGACATTTATACTGGTGTCACTAATAACAACACTCAATAATCATTTTTATAAGACACTTCTTTCATAGTGTACTTCTAATATTAACCTAAGATCTCAGGAGAGTGCTAAAAAATATTTGAAAAATACTGATTTTTGCATTATGATCAATACAGCCCTTGGTACACACTAAATGTTTCAAAATAGCAGATGCTGCAATTATTACCACACAGAAGGTGGACCTCAAGCAGAGACTTCAGGTAAGCTTTCCCAAAGAAATGACTCCTAAGCAAAAACCTAAAGAACGAAAAGGAGTTAGCTGAAGAAGTAGCTGAAGAAGTAGAAGAGGTACCCATCAGCTGTGCAAAAGGCCAAGAGGAATGAGGAAACAAATACAATGTAGTAAGAAAGGAGTCTTTTTCTCATGTACAAAGGCAAGAGAAACAGAAGTAAAATATCAACAAATTAGACTTCATCTAACCAAAAAAACTTCTGCAAGGGAAAAGAAATTATCAGTAAGACAAAAGAATTCCAATTGAATATGAGAAAATATTTGCATACCATACCTCTGATAAAGGGCTGATATCAAAGATCTACAAAGAATTCATACAACTTAATAATAAATAATAAAAACAGTAAGAAACAAATAGTCCAATCAGAAATCAATATATATCTCTTAAAAGAAGACATACAGATGGCCAACAGGCACATGAAAAAATGTTCATCATCACTTACCAGCAGAGAAAATGTAAATCAAAACCACAATGAGATTTCATCACTCATCATATCAAACTACAGTTGTTGGCAAGGATGTAAAGAAAAAGGAACACTGTTACTCTAATCCAAACTTTCTAGAAAAACAGTATGGAGGTTTCTGAAAATATTAAAAATATACCTACCATATAGTCAAGCTAATCCACTCTAGATACCTACACGAAGGATGTAGTAATTTAAAGGGGTGTATGTACTACTCTGTTCTTTGCAATCTTATTTACAATTGCCAAGTTAAAACCACCTAAGAACAGATGAATGGATAACTTGGCAATATAAGAAAAATGAACTTCTGCCATTTTCAGCATTGATAGAACTGGAGTGGATTATGCTACATAAAGTCAGTCAGAAGGGGAAAGATAAAATACCAGATGGTTTCAGTTACATGTGGAATAAAGAGAAATAAAACAAAATAGACAAAATCCAACCCATAACAAACTACAGACATCTGACTGTGGAAGTGAGGCTTCAGTAGGAGGTGGGAGGAAACAGTGGGGAGGACACAGTGGAGGAGTATGGGAGCGCAGAAAGAAAGGTGATTAAGCCACTCCAATAAGCTGGGCCATTCTTAGTATGTTAATATTTTCCTATTAACTGTCAGATTTGTTTACTTTTTTCCTATCAAGAGAGAGATGTGATGACAAAAACAAACAAAAACAACACATAGTCTATATCTCCACTAACAGATGGGAAACGCTCAACTAACAGGGAAGTAAACTTATGTTTTAGTCATCCTAAAATATGAACTATTTAATCATTTAAAGCTATGAGCCTCTTGACACAGAATAAAGGCCACCACTAATCTAAAGAAATTTGGTGGATAAACTTATACTTAGGGCAGTCATCATTTTAAATTTTGCGTATCAAACCTTTGATTAGCATTGCTTCTGCATTCCAAATTCAAGCACTGTAGCTAACCTCATTTGCGCTTTGAGCAGCAGCATGAAGACATCTGTACTTCTTAGTAAACCATTATCATTAGTCCTACTTAGAAGAAAAACTTTACTTGGAACACTGCCTGCAGTTCATTGCCCTTGAGGTAAGAGCAGGAAGATTCTTTTCCACTTCAAATTCCTAGAATATATGAGTTTGCTTTTTTTGGATTTCAAATCAAATCATTTTCCCCACATACCTTGTAAAATATTTATAGCCTGCTAATGAGTCAAATTTAAAATTAAAATGTACTCTCCTCAATATTGTAACCAAATTTGCTATTTTCCTTCCATCTTTTGCAATACTAGAAAATCTATATTCAGAATTGATATAAAAGTCAAACTATGAATGCTGTCAAAACAAGGGAAGAATGCAGATAAAAATAAATACATTTTGTCCCACACATATCTATAAAATTTCACCTCAACTATAAAAGCAATAAGATAATCTTATAATTTGTTGTGATTTTTTTACACAGCGTACTTGAGTACATTTTAAACACAATTTCAAAACACACAGTATGTTTCTTCCCAAATATACTATTAACTGATGTATTTGTACTAATGCCTAGTAGAAATGAATTTACACTGCTAATAAAAACTTTTGTCACCATTTTAACAAGAAAACTCTCAAAGGAAGATATAAATTACCTGTCTTCAAACTGGGTTATGCATGCCATAGGGACACCTTCTAAAAAAGTCAATATAGATAGCTTCAAAAGGATTACTTTTTAGATTAGCAACTGCCTAGAGGGGGAAACTATTTTTTTTATCAAAGCATCTTCTTTCACAACGGTCCTTTACTGCTTCACAAATGAAGGGCAACCTCCACCCACCAACCCACCCATAGATAATCTTAATACAAAAAATCATATGTCCAAAGTCCCAATCAATGTGTTGGTGCCTGGGATGCATCAAACAACTAGAAAACACAGCTTTCTGTAATTCAGATGGTTTCCTTAGCCTTTCCTTCAATAAAACTAGAAAATGAACCTTAAGAAGGTTCATCTAGTAAGCCATTCATATAATACTTGATGACAGATAAATTTTGCAGTTTGAGGTTATAACTCAGAAGTTTAAGTAACTAGTGAACTACTATACCATAATCTCTACCATTTCCATCAGCTTATCTATGTTAACAATCACATTTACATTTTGAGACAAAATCCAGACAAAATTGATGCTGTACCCTGTCTCACTGAGCCAAAATATTTATCCAGGGAAAACTGAAGTAACTGGGAAAAAAGAGGTCTCATTGTCTCGTTATGAAAACAATTTTTGATGAATATTGATTCACTACTTTACAAAGATGTTCTAGAAGGACAAAATACATACCAATTTGGAGGACTTTAGAAGATGAGAGTAAAATATTAAAAATTTTCATATTAATTATATGTTGAAATAATATTTTGTATATATTGGGTTATAATATCTACATTATAACTAATTTGACTTGCTTCTACTTTTTTAAAAAGAATCTACTCAAAAATTTAATATTGTATATGTAGTTTACATTATATTTCTGTTGGAGAAAACTGTCTTAATACTGAAACAGGAATGAAGGACTTGGCTCTCTTTCTGTCCCACCAGGTAGACTCTCCCATTTCCTTGATGTACCTTCTAGCCTTAATAAACTTTGTTAAGAACATCACATGTAAGATAACATCTCACTTGATGACCTCTAGGTGATGAAGCAAGCCGGCATCAATCAAAACCTCCAGTGCTCACCATTTGCCCACTGACCCTTTTACTCCCATGTGACTGGATAAATATCCCTGCCCTCTACCTCAGAGCAGGAGGATGATCTTTCAGACATGCTGCCTGCTTCAATTTGTCAACAAATTTAATTACTTTCTTTCTCCTCAAGTTCTGTTTCCTTTATTGGAAAAAGGAAATTGAGACTAGCATTCAGTTAAATAGTAACTTACAATCCAATGATACAAATAATTTAAAAAAAAATCTGTCATTGACTTAACTCCTATTTCCTGACAAATCTGTGTTCACAAATTTTAAGTTTATTTTCCAATTAACTTCTAAAATAAAGTACCATAAAAAATGTTTTGTGGCCGGGCACGGTGGCTCGTGCTTGTAAGCTTCAGCCTATGAAGCGGCCGGGGCCAGGGATCGCGGTTCGAGTCCCGCCTGGGGCCCGTACTGAGACCTGGTTCCAAAAAAACAGCTGGGCGTGGTGGCACATGCCTGTAATCCCAGCTACCAGGGAAGCTGAGGCTGGGGATGGCTTGAGTCCGTGGTACCCCGGGCAACGAGAGCCTGCGGTTCCACAGGCAAAAATAGCGACACCTAGTCTCAAAAAAAAAAAAAAGTTTTGTACATGAATTTCCTCAGTCAAAATTTCCATTCTCCATACTAGCTGATTCTCAGAGTTTCAAACTCTGAAACTCATTCTTACCATATACTTTAGAAGTATTTTGTGACCCATGGATACTATGGAAGGTAAAGCACACTACCTGGATAAGCACACTGCAATAGAGCTATGGATTTTCCTCCAGGGGCAGCACACATGTCCAGAACCTTCTCTCCATCCCTTAACTCTAGAGCCAGTACCGGGAGAAGAGAGGCGGCATTCAGGAGATAATATTTTTTTAGGTTTCCAACTTGGTGTCTTTCTGAAGACATTCGGTTAGGAGTTCTGCTAAGGTAACATTTCATGGACTTTGGACAGTAGGGCAAAGAGTCTTGAAAAAGTGTGTGATAGCCCCTCAAGTGTAAATCCTTTTCCAGTTCAAAAGAATAATTGAATCGGTTAAGAAGGACTGCATACTGCCAGCACGATGGAGATGTCAGTGTATCCCTAGAAACAGAAAATGAAAAGCAATATTAATATACACACCAAGATAATTTTACATTACTAATTGTGTAAATGTGATCCTACTTTTACACTTCACTAACCTGTGAAATTCAGTCAGGATCAGTTTGACAGAATTTTTCTTTTGCCTTAGGCTCTAATAAAGCTCAACCCAGCAGGTTATGGTAGTCTTTATTTAAAACTGTGACATGTTTTCACTGCGTTTTTTTTCTCCTACATTAATTTAGGGCATTGAAATATTGTTTATCTTAATCACCAAGTTTTAGGGGCCCCTTAAATGTTGCATAGAAAGGGAATATCTCACTTGCTTCAGTCTACTATCTCTCTGAAGAACAGCTTGCCAAAAAACATGCCTTTACATATCTCTAAGTCTGTCAAAATAGAGTAGTCTATCACTCTTTGCACAAGTGTTTTTCTTACAAAATTTAAAACCAGAGACTACTAATCCGGAGGGATAAGTACTATCATCACAGTATGTTTAAGAGTGTTAGTTTTCCTCTTATGAAAACAGAAGTATGGAAGTCTAACTGTTGTGAACTTCATACTCAGAGTTAATGAGGCGATCAGTGGCTCAAATGATACAAAACCTAGAATGGTTTCAAAACCACCTATAGAATGATGGAGCAAGCTTTCCCTGGTAGCAGATTTACCTTCCTAATTTTTTATTTTGTCCAACAGTTGCATTTCTTGATAATCAGAAACACATCAGCTGACAGATAATACAACAGGAAATATTTATTAGGTGACCTTTCTAGTTGAGTTATTTGGAAGCCTCATTAACCATGGTTAATTAAATAAATTCCAGCTGCTGCTCACCCTAGAGCTGCTGGTGTGAGGAATGGTTGGATTGAAATGTAACACCTGTGACTCAAAGTGTGCCATGTGAATTTCAATTGAGGGCTAATACCTGAAACTGCTCTTTTCTTTCAACGGTTCTTACTATGCTGCTGTGTCGGAGAAGGTATATCTGTTTCAGTCATTCTGGAAGATGACAAACTCTGTAACAGCAAACTTTGCAAACCTTAGGTTGCATCAAGGGTTTGTAAAACATAGCTGGGCTTTACCCCTAGAGTTTCTGATTCAACATGTCTTGAATGGGCCTTGAGAATTTGCATTTCTAGCAAGTTCTTGCTGATATTGATGGTGCTCATACCCCAAATCACACTTTGAGAACCACTGCTTTAAAAATAGACACCACAAAAATCAACTCAAAATGGATAAGACTTGTATGTAAGACCTGAGAGGACAAAAAAAAAAAAAAAAAAACACAAGCAAAACTCTCCATGACCTAAACTTCAGAAACATTTTTGTGGATTCATCCCCAGCAGCAAGGAAAACAAAGGAGAATATAAATAACTAGGACTACATCAAACTTAAAAGCTTCTGTAGCTTTCTGGAAAAAAGGATCCTATCACACTTTTGGTGTGAATCTAGACTGACCCAGTCCAAGGGAAGGCTGTGTAGAGGCTCCCTCAAAGGACTAGAAATAGATCTGGCATAAAATGCAGGAAATTCCACTACTAGGTATCTACCCAAAGCACACAAGAACAAAAATTTGAAAGGAAAACTGACTCTTATGTTTATTGAAGCACTATTACCAGCTAAGATACGGGAACACTAACTGCCTCAAAAAAGATGAGAAGATCAAGATTGTGGTATAGAGCCACAATGGAATACTATTCAACAATGAAAAAGATAAACTCATGCTGTGTAATTACAGCAACATGGACGCAGCTAAAGTGACCTTTCCCCCTCACCCAGTGTAGCCTGGATGACTCTCTTAGTCTCCTCTCCAGGGGGAGGGAGAGGTGACTTAAGTTTTATCACCTCAGGGAAACCATTTCACTCAATCCACCTTCTCTGTTTCACTTCAACAATACTGAGAAGCTATTGACTGGGTAGTTACCATGCATATACATTGGCATGCTCACCTCATTTAATCATCATAATCTTGAAAGTCAACAACTAGTACCCCTACTTTACAGGCTAGGTAACTGAGGTTTTCAGAAATTTGGCAATTTATCCAAAGTGACCTTCCTGATAAGCATATATACTTGATTCAAAATCCAGCTGGGATGAAGACCTAACTCAGCTTCAGACAGCGGACACTGCAGTACCGAGTGACACACTAGAGAGGACACAGCATTTCTCACCTCTTTGAGAGGACCTGGCCTCCCTGAAGAGGTAGATTGTCTCTAACAATGGTGCAGCCAATGGAAATAGCTTGTAATACTCTGTCTAGATGAACAGCTACTTTATGACCAGTTCAAGGAAAGGATTGTTAGGGTGGCTCAGGCTGCTACTTCCTAACCCTGATAAAGCAGGTTGTATGTATGTCTTGTCTGTAAGTATGTGTGTATGTATGTATGAGAGCTTCAACAATCCCTGCACCTACCTACCTACCTGCCTGAAACCTCTCTCCACCAATACAAACACAACCTCCATTGCCTGTAGTGTGGTTGCTGCCCTGGGGCTGGTTGGCCAGTGATTCCTTGAGTCTGAATCTCGATGGGTGGTCAAGTAGCCAGCAGATGGCACCATGGAGGATTCAAGAAGACATGGGCAGACACCATACTCCAGCCTCCTCACAAAATTCACGAGGATTCTGAAGCTCTTCCATTTACAGTCTCCAAGGCCAGAAGTTTAAGTATACCAGCAGCCAACAGAACTAGAACCTAAAAAGTCAGTGACCTGCAAATGATTTGCTAGTAAATCTACTGCTATCAATTTGAAAAAAATCAAGCACCCACTGGCATATTTTACGTTGACATGAAAATCTTTATCATATGCTTAAGGGTGTAATTTCCAGCATACTGTAAAAATTGACATTTTAAAATATAAATTATACCAGTTTTTAAAATGTAGCCAGTGGAACTTAAATACCAGAGTGATTTTGTACCCATCATTGTCTACTTAAAATTCATGGACTGACTCTTCTTTAATAGGTAGAAATTTTACAGTTTCGTCTTCTTTTATTTATATTGTTTTCCCATATAACTTTATCCTAATATATTTTTGTGCTTGAAATCCTTCTTTTATTACCTCATCATACTTCTCTGCCTCATACACATTAAATTTATTTTCCCTGTGGCCTTAAATCTCTAAGTATTGAAATGGCAACTTCTGGATTTAGTTAATAATATAATCTAATCATCAGTATAAAATTAATCAAAATAACATATAAATCTGATAATTACTAAATATTAAGAGGAAAAGTTGATAGGTAATGGCTTTTTTAATAAAATAGCATTTTTTCATATAGCATACATGAATGTCTTTCTCGAAAAATTGCCTCTATTTAGATATTTTGTTACAACTTTTCTGTGATGTTATCCTTTTCTCTTACTATTCCAGTCTCTGTTATACCTTACTATTTAATTATGAGATAAAAGTCATTTTTTCTGGAAATTGTTAAGCACCATTGGTATGAATCACTCTCTTTCTCTCTCTCTCTCTCTCTCTCTCTCACACACACACACACACACACACACACAAACAATTGAAATCTTTATGGTTAGGGCTGGGCATGGTGGCGCATGTCTGTAAGCGGCAGCCTAGGAAGCTGTGGTCAGGACCAGGCATAGTGGTTTGAATCCCGCTGGGGGCACAAAGCAAGAGACCTAGTTACAAAAAAATACAGCTAGGTGTGGTGGCGCATGCCTGTAATCCCAGCTACCTGGGAAGCTGAGGCTGGCAATTGCTTGAATCCGTGGTACCACGGGCAATGTGAGCCTGCGGTTCCACAGGCAAAAATAGGGAGACCTAGTCTCAAAAAAAAAAAAAGAAAGAAAAGAAAAAAAAAATGGTTAAAAACCACAACTCCCTTTTGATTGCTATTATTAACCACTAGAGGGCAAATATTCAACCATTTTAAAGTCTGGTTTACAAAAGAATAAAGCAATTCAAGAAAGTGCACCGAAGTATATTATGTAGACATTTAACTTCTATTCTTCAGAAATTCTAATGATGACCTGATTCTCTCCTATTTATTCTTGTCATTCTTCTCCCTTTTCAATTACAAAGGACAAATTATGTCCATTACTGTCCATGGTACCTCAGAGGGAAAGCCCTGCGTGTAGTTTTGTGTGTCTGGTGGAGACAAAGGCTAAAACAATGCACATAGGAGTTTCTTTAACAGGCAGCATAGGAACACACTTCTAAGGCTGGGATCCCATGTCCTCACAGCAGCACACATGGTAGAGGAAGAGATTCCGCCTAGATATCTCTATCCTTTCCTAGATATCTCTAACCTTTCACTAGAAGAGGATGTTAGTTACTATTGCACATGGAATTGCTCAGATGAAAGTTAAAAATGGGCAAACATAAGGGAAAAAGCAAAATGTATATAGTTATTTCTACTTTCCTCAACCATTTCACTCCACCCTCTTACAGATTTCAGTAATGCAATCTGGGTATATAAATTCTGTCTTTTTTGTATGTGAACTATGTGAACTCTGGATTTGTAGGGAAAACTGTTCATATTAAAAAAAATTTGAGAGGCCAAACTTAAATGGGATTTTTTATTGCTGCTGTTGCTTCTACAACACACACGTAAGATTTCTAAAGAAAATAATGATTTTCAAATATTCCTGCCCTCATAGAGGGTGAGTTATATATAATTCATTTTTGAATCCCCAATCCCCAGTGCTTAGCACAAGGCCTGGTATATAAACAAGTAAATTGTGAGAAAGTGCATAACTTGCCCAAGTCTTAAAGGTCTTTAAGACCCTATTTTGTCAAGGAACAAACAAATTTGCAAACTATGACAATACTATCCTGAGAGAATCACATAGCTGTATACAATGGAAACACAAAGGATAGAATTATTTTGTCAAAGGTGTTATGTGAGGATTTAACAGTGAATTGGTTAACAACAGTAATGAATTAAACTATTGTTAATTTGTATAAAGAGTTTACTATAGTTCAAACAATATTCTATGTTTAGAATACCTGAAGGTTATTATTACTATATAAAATAGACATAACATTTAATATTCTATGGATGAGGCACTGGAATGTTAATTTACCCAAGTCATTTATAAAAGGGTACACAATACAGATTTAAGTCCCTATTTTTATTCACTATACAGAGGGAGAAGGGTAGAGGGCATATCTGGCAAAGGGAACAGAATTATCTAGTCCAAATGCACAAAGGAACATGTCCAGTTTCCATAAGATGTTTATGTAAATTAATACTGCAAGCTGTGTGAAGAACAAAAGAGGCTTCTACTCCAGAAGTGATACAAAGGAATATGGTAGCAACATGATGTAGCGGCTGAGCAAATACCCTGGTTTTCCAAATGCAAGTGGTATATGTCCAGGCAAGTCACTTTAACCTCATTCCTGGTCACCTTTCCCATCTGTAAAGTAGAAATAGTAAGGACCTCAAAATTGTAGTCTCATAATATTATTTTTTTTTGTAAAATGTGCAGACCACTGCTTGGCACATCATGACATTAAAGTAGTTGCGAAAATAAATTCCTAAAAGTGGGAGATTATGGAAGGGAGCAATTAAGAAACGATGAATCCTTGCCAAAGTGGATATAAACAGAGATCCAAATTGAGAAATTCCTGAGGTAGAGGTAATGAAGAAAAGGTAGTCATTTCGATTTTTTAGAAGGAGCAGGTTAGTGGTATGAACTATGGTAGAATAGTCAGCATTTGAGGAACTGGGTGTGTATGGGAGTTGAAGTGTAACAGCCGCCACACTCAGCAAAGTGCATATTTCTTGAAGCAAAAGAAACTCCTGAGAGAAAGAGGGGTCCAAGGGAGGAAGCTCATTCTGACTCCATCTTGCCTGTGACTATATACTATGAGATTTTCTGTTGCCCAGTGTGCCAAGTAATTGGCTAGGTGCTGGGTGGTCAGGAAATTTTATTGGTGGTTGTTTTTTGCTCCTTAATTGTCCTATAACCAAATCTTCCCTCGACAGTGGCAAGCTCTGCAAATCACCTTTTTTTCTGGACACTGCTTTGTGTCCAGATCACGGTTCTATATCTGGCTCTTCCCATCCGCAACTCTTAGTGTCAGTAGTACACAAGAAGTTCCCAAGATCACCCTCTACTCTGATACCAACCACAAACTCAGGATTCCAAAACCAGGCTTAGATTTAGGTATTAGCTGCATGGACATTCAGATCACAGTGAAAACTGTCACATTCACAGTTAAAGCTACAATTTTTTAAAGCAAAAGGACAGGCTAAAGTCAGTTATGATATACATGATACAGTTCAAAGCATGATGCTGTCTCCCCATTAGACACCTGGACAAGGATAATTTTTTTCGTGGGAAAATGTGGCAATACATTGCCAGTCAGGGAAGCTCACCATAGCCTTTGTGTCTAGGTATAATTGGGGCCCAGTCACACAGACATGGTTGAAAGCCTATTTGAATTATATCAGTTGTCAATCTATTGGAAGGTCAGAGATCAAGCTAATAGCCAAACTCTAGGCCCCATCATAAATCTCATTATTCAAACTTTCTGTAATATTCAAACATCCAGGTAAGTAAAGATGCTTTCATCCAGGCAGGACACTCCAAGGGTCTAGAAATCACCTCCCTGGAGCTGAGGGTAAATGCCAGACCTACTTTTGAGTAAAGTTCATTCTCTATCACAAAGGTAGTAAACAGGTAGAGAAAACAGAAAACCAGATTGAGGATGATGTCTTTCATTGACATAATGTAAGTAGCAAATAGCAACATAAGTTTGATGAGGAAAAACAATAAAACAATTTTGATTTACTAAGGTAGGTACTAAGTGAAGTTACCAGAAAGCACTTATAAATATGGGCTGATGCTTAGGAAAGAAGCACAGCTTGAGATGATGGCATTTTGAGCAAAGTTTAATGTCATGTCAAATGGGTTCATCTCTAAGAGGACATGTAAGCAAAAAGCAGGTCAAACAGTGAACCAGGAGGAAAATCAGCTTTAAAGGGCTGATTTAAGAGGAAGAAGGGCTATTACAAAACAAAATAAAAGGCTATTTAATTACAAAATTAAAAGAAATAGTAAAATTTCCCCACTCTAAATAACTAAAATAAAAATACTGAGTAAACTACTTTCTAGGTAGTACATAAATGCACTTGCCTTTCCCTAGAAGTAAAGATGCCACACAAACACATTATGTCTTGTAAATGAACAGTTAAAAAAACAAAAACATTTCTTATTTCCCTTTACCATGGTACAGGCTCAAACTGCTATCTATACTGAGAAAGCCTTTATTTTGCCTATGGCAGATTTAGTACATGTTTATGCAAAACTTAAATTACCATGAAAACCCCACAAAAAGGTAGATGAAGCAGAAGGCACAGCTAATTAAATGGATTTGAGGTTCACTGATCATTTTGTTTAGGGTCAAATAATAATTTATAAATCTGTCTAAGCACATAAAATAGAAAAATAAATCATTACAGGGTATGAGTAGCCAGATTACCATAAAATCTAAAGACAATATACCTCTTGAAATCTTTTTTTATTTTAGACTATCCAAGTATGCCTAATTACATCCGAGATAAGAGAGGCACATATACTAGAGATTAGCAATAGTTCTTGCGTCAGAGAACTTGGGCACAATTCCCAGCAATGCTACTGGGCAGCTGAGTGACACTGGACAAGTAAGTAAAACCCTGCTTTATCCTCTGGTGAAAATGAACAGCAAACTTCAAAGGTGTGTTCTGAGAATTACATGAGGTATCTGGCTGTTTGGACATTCTATTTCTTTATGTTGTATTAGCAAACCTCATGAATTTATTAGATATTTCAATACTCATTTTCAAATCTGTGATTTAAAAATATAAACCCCAACTAGGAATATTTTCAGATTATAATACCTACACATTTCCAAACACCTTAATTTGCCCTAAAATTATTTTAGAACCACCTCAGACTTTATTGTCCAAGAGTTAATCTGTTTTAAAAGATTTAAAGCTATTCTTTGTGAAGGAGGAATTCTAGAGTTGAAAAAGAGGTAAGAACTGCCTGATCATATTCCAGATATTGCTGAGAGCCATGTAACTTTTTTCCCCCTCAGCAAAATATGAACTTTTGCCCCCAACTTCAGGAACAGAACAGCCTCCCAGCCTATCTTATTCCTGCCTTCTTCTGTGAGGATGCTCATGAGATTAGCCATCGATATAGTTAAAACCACACTCCTCCTGCACGAACACCAAATTGTAATCTGGACATAGACTATCCCACTCTTCTGATTTCACAGAGCAAGGTATATATTTTATCAGGAATGCAATGTAAAGAATCATAGAGCAATATTCTGAGAAAAGAAAAAACTCACTAAAATACAAATCAAACCACTCACTTGCTCATGTTTATTTCTCAAATCTGTAACATATTAAAGCATAAATATACTAAAGTGTTTATGTCCACGTGTGTTCAGTATACAGCCAGCACAGACATAGGGAACAAACGAGATGACCAAATCACTAGCTAAAATAAAAGCATTGTAAGGATTTGTTGCCTATCTTCTGAACATTGGGAATTAGTGAAATATTCTTGGAAGCGTTTAATTTTTTCTTATAATTAATTTTGTTAAAGTGATAGGCATTGTTATTTCTAAGATTTAGGCAAATGCTGAAGGCAGATGAGTAACAATTTTTGCTTACTATCAGGAAAAAGTATTCTTTCTCCTTTTTCCATCTTCCTATGACTAAATCTAGTTCCCATACATCTTCCACCCTACTAATTTTAGTGGGAAAGGACAACCAGGTTTTGATGCTTTTACCTTTTATCCTTGCAACATTCCTCCCAAAACTTATTTCTTCTATTCTATCACAATGCATCACACAAGATGAATTATACTAACCTTACTGTATTCCAGGCATCTCCAAGTTCTCTGGAATATTGTTTTTCAAAATGATCCAACACAACTTTGCATATCTGTTTTGCAAGCTTCCTCTCTGATTTTGCTTTCAGCTATGACAAGAAAAAAAAATTGCTGACATACACTGATACTACCACAAATTAATTGGTCCTCAACATTAGTAGTCTTAAAATAAGAAATCTTTAGATTATTACAAGTTTTTTGGAGGACAGCATAACATGTAACACATGTAACATGTAATAAAATTCTAATTCATTGTATTGAGATACTCTGTGAAAAAAAGGGGTTTCTGAAAAAAAATTTCCTCAGTGTGAAGCAATGGCTAAAGCAGAATCTAGCGGTGTTAACACAGGAAAATCTGTTAAAACAACACAATTTACACCACTTCAGATGTTAAAAGGCTGGGGAACCTGGCTGTATTAGCCTTGCAACTTTAATGTAGATCTAAGATTATTCCAGATAAACGTTTATTCAGAAATTTCCTTGCAATTCGATATTACGTACTCATCCAAGAGTTTACCGACGTCTTATGTACCAGACACTGTACGAGTCTCCCAGGAGAGAGCAGTGATAGCAAAACCTCTCAGCTCTTGAGCTTGTTTTCTGCTCCAGCTGAAAGGAGTTGGAACCAACTGTGCGGACTAGATCCAAGGGACACGTTAACTGGGGTGGGGGAGAGATGTAAGAAAAGCACAGCATGCTTAAAAGCAAGCACTCAGCTTTATTCTAGGGCTGGAAACAGTGAAGCCAGAGTACACGGAACTCGCCGAATCTCCCTTCCCGGTCCCCGACCCTCACCATCTTGGTCCCATAAACAGTGTCTGATTCAATTCAGAGGTGTCCGATCGAGCCCCAGCCCTCACCCGGGTCAACATCATGTCGCAACACGCCAGAGTTCCATAGCGCAGATATGTACAACCTCCACAGAATCAAAAGAACAGCATGACTTCCGGCACCCGCCGGAATTCAAGGTTCCCCTAGCCGCGTGGCCAGCGCAGCTTGTCGCGAGATACAGATCAGCCGGTGTGATCGAGCTCTCGCCAAAGGCCTAAATCCCGCGAGAGCCAGAGCGAAGTCGCTTTAGGAGTCTGGTGGAGGCGGAGTTCACTTCCAAGTGCGTAGCTGGGGCTCGTGGGCGGAGCCTTGAGTGACAGACGCGGGAAAGTCAAGACTTCGGCTAAAGGTTGTCTCCGTTGGTTGACGCATTAGAGAATGAAACCTGTCAACATTAGGTTCTATTGTGTGGTCATTGTTTTAAGTTGTTCACAGAGGCGAAGCTTGTTACAGAATTAATCTATCAAATCTGATCGCCCGTCATTTCAGAAATTCAAGCTCGAGATGATTATAAAAGGGTAGACATTTCTTATATATGACCAATTGGGATATTCTTTTGTTTATATAAGTAAATCGCTTCGCACAGAGACGAGGTAAGAAGCATCCAAATGTCATATGGTTGATGATCATCATGATCATCGTGATTATCACTTCCTGATAATAAAGTCGAGATCAAAACAACTCTCCACGCTAGCTTCTCCATTTATCTTTTCTAGGGGCGGTGTAAATGGTACCCTGGAAAGGGTTACACTCCTGATACAAATCGCAGTTTACTTGCTTTTCTTAGTGTTCTTTAAGGTTCTTTGTAATTGCTATCGGCAATTTTTCAGAGAAAATCAATACTGAATATAGGCCTATTTAATAGTGTTTTTATAAAAAAAGGAAATGTGTACGCAGAAAAACCTACGTTTTAATACGCAGAGGGGGAAAAACACACACAGGAAACAGGACACAGGACACAGGACACAGGGAGAAAGGCAACATATGTAAGCCAAAGAGAGAGGTTTCAGAAGAAAGGAACTCTGATAATACTTTAATGTGGGAATTACAAACTTCCTAACGATGAGAAAAAAAAAACATGTCCACGCCAGCATGTAGCAGAGATGTTATATACATAATTGTCCCATCGCTGACAGGTACCACTGGTGGTGCATGCATACCCAAGTGAATCTTATTAATTCAATTAATATCAGACCAAGAATGCCTTGAAGAATGCAGAGTGGTCCCACGGAAGAACACATGATGTCCAACCAGTGACAGTGTTAAGCCACCCAACGCATGGTACTTTTAAAAAATATAT
>PVHY01017106.1:0-32204 GCA_004024945.1 Uropsilus gracilis
GTCTCATCATCTGCAAGTTTTTCTTTGTTTTGTTTAACAGTGCATCTGTGTGTTCTCTATAGACCACATATAAGTGAAACCATGCGGTGTTTCTCTTTCCCTCTCTGGTTTATTTCAAGCTTAACAGTTCAGCTTAACGTGTATCTCTCACGAGTGTGCATGGCCTCACGTGGGCTTGTCGACAGTGGTTGCTTTCCTCCTGTACCCGGTGGGATGGCCACAGCACGTCTTCTTGTTGTAGCTGGAGGAAAGGTTGGCCCCTCGAGGTCCTGCTTTCCTTAGGTTACAAATTGCACCATGGAGAGGGAACTGCCCTGGGCTTTGCTCCCCCCCCAAAAGCTGGGTCTCTGTTGCAGAAAGAGCTGGGGCAGAAGGACCGCCTCCTCCAGCAGCACCAGGCCAAGTTGGAAGAAGCTCTGCAGAAACTCTCTGAGGCGAGTTACCAGCAGGTGGGAACACATTCAGCCGCTGACTCCTCTGTCCTTCCAGCCTGAAGAAATCCTGTTCTGATGGAGTCTGTGATTTGCAGGTGGATCTAGAGAGGGAGCTGGAACACAAAGATGTCCTATTGGCACACTGCATGAAGAGAGAGCCAGATGAGGTAACCGTGACTCGGCTGTCCCCTCCCACAGCGATAAGGACAAAGGGAGGTTCTGTTTATGATTTAGCACTGAACCCAGGCCACCAGATGGTTGTTGAGGAGCCTGTGGGCTGAGGGGGTGAAGAGTGTGTATTCTAGCACATGAACATCTGGTTTCGCATTCCTTCTTAGCCATTTTCCCATCCTGTAACTTTAAGTTGCTTAGCTCTGACCTTCCGAATAAGGCTTGAAATTGGAAACAATGGTCAGTGTTCCTGTTTGTCATCATGTATGATGAGATATATAAGAATATGTGAGATAGTCCGTGTATATAACCACACACGTAGATCCACTTGGCAGAGTTAGGCTCAAGGAGCCTTAGTCATTGTTCTTAGATGTGTATCGCTGAGTCCCAGGTAGGAGCTACTGGCGCACTCTCCTCTTGGGGTGCAGAGCAGAGGCTCAGTTGGCAGCCTCTAGGTTTCCATTTCATTCATTCTGCAGTCCACAGTGCTTCCCACTGTCCAGTACTGGAGAGGCAGCTCAGAACAAAAGAGAGCAGTGTCTTTACCCCAGACGCTTTCCTTTTAATAGTGGAGAGCTTTTAAACAAACACAAGCATCAGAAAGTGATAAGATACAAAGAAGACAAAGTAAAGTCCTCCTTGATAACAAGTATCATTTCTTCTACTCCAGGTGACCAACTGCAACAGCCACAACTCTCAAAGCAATGGATTTCTCCTTCCAGGGCCAGGGAAAGGAGCTGCCTCAATCATCCACAGAGGGGTATGTTCTTGGGTGTGTGTGCAGACCTGCCACTTCCAGCAGAAAACAGACGAGCCCCCTCCCCCTGGCCAGGGGACTAGGCTTTCATGCCCTGCTTCCCTAACTCTTGTATCTGTTGAGCGTATGGAAATATGTGGGGTGTTTACCACCGATGGACCCACTTCTATGGAGAAAAATATCCTAGAATTCTCACCTCCCTCAAAGATCTATTCTGGGAATCTCTCCCCTCTGTTTCTGCAGCCCAGCTGTAGGGGGGTGTGGCTAATTACATGGCACAGTGCCACCCCGCAGCACCTCATTTTTGCTCATAGACCAGTGACCTGCAGCTGGTTCGTGACGCCCTCCGCAGCCTACGGGATAGCTTCAGCGGCCACGACCCTCAGCACCACACCATCGACAGCCTGGAGCAGGGCATCTCCAGCCTCATGGAGCGCTTGCGTGTCATGGAGACCCAGAAGAAACAGGACAGGAGGGTAATCCTCTCTCCCGGTGTGTCTTAGAGGCTGGCTCCTGAAGCGGCTTCATTTGATCACTTGTCATTTGGATGAAGGGGGTGCTCAAGTCTGAGACCCTGCTGCAGTTTCACTGGGTTTTGCCTTCAGTTTTCCTGTCAGGGGAGTTGATTATTATGGGCTGACAATCCAGGCAGAGAGTTTATAGTTAACTCTTGCTCCTAGAAACTGTACAGCTATCTGAAGAATTACAGTTTCCCCCCAATCAGGACCTTTCTTGACGGCTTATATTTCTACCCTTTCTCCCCAAACGAGCTAGGCCTGGGATGAGAAAATAGCTCGAAACGTGCACTGGAATGGAAAACCTTTTATGAATGTACAATATTACTATTAGGATAAATATGTCCCATTTGATATACCATGGAGGAAGATGTGGTAGAAAAGTGTCCATCTTTGATTGGCTATTATGATTTAAAGTTCTTGGTTCAGTTCTCCCACTGATCATAACTTGTGATTTTTCTGTGGTTCCATAGATTCGGGGCAAGTCACCCAGAACGCAAACAGGTAGTGACTACTGGGAGTCCTGGCCCCCAAATACAAGTAAGTACCCATTATTGTTTGTTAAGGACCTCTAGCACTTGTATATTTCCTGCTAGTGGTATTTTGGAGATAGGATTTTTTTCTCTTTGCACTTCCCTCCTATAATATGTTCCCATAGTAATAGTAATGCTATAATTGAGTAATTTCTAGGGATGTGGGACATGTATTATCATCATTCCTACCATCACCCTAAGTACCATTTAGCTACCATGGCTGACACTGCTGACTCAGAGGCGAAAACAGCCTTAGAAACTACTCAAGTTCAACACATTTATACTGCACCAAGCAAAATATAAAACAATAAACTCACAGAAGTCATCTGACTGTCCTAAATAGCACAGATGATTTTCAGCTCTCCAAGAGTTTAGAAGTTTCACTTTGGGGATTTTCCTAAAATTGTGAGAGATAAGATTATTCAGTCTTAGTGCTCCAAAATATGTCTGCCATCTAGTGGCCTTGGCTAAGAAGTATGTTTTAACCTGTACCTTGTCCACGAATAACATTTTTTCCCCTGTTCATTCCAATATTTTGGGATTCCACTTTGCCTGGTAATTTCTGTTTTACTTTGCATATTAACATTTGACTTAATAACATTGACACATTCTTATCTTTCATAGTGAAATCAAGCCTAATGTAAAACTATCTAAATAATTTATAAAAAAAAAATCAAATAGTAAAAAGCTGACCATAACCAGTTTTGTATGTGACATGTACAAATTTTAAAACCACATCCATAAATAAAGCCATAAAAATATTTGCACAATTATTAAGGTAAAATATTTTTTCTAAAATAAATAAATAAACATTCTTAAAACTCCAATTATCTTTTCCTCTTGAAGGGTGTAGCTACAGTAACTAAAACAAATTATGTTAGTGCCCCAAACTGATTTCAGCCTTTTCTAGCAGTTATAAAGTACCACTTCTGTTTTCTTTGGAGACTATTGTTATCCTCTTCAATACTTAAAGTTAGTATAAACTGCCAATGTAGGAAGGTCTAAGTACTTGAAAATTCTTTTTCAGACATCTAACAAAATTCTTTCCACCTTGGAGAAATTCTTTTGTGCATATTCAGTACTTATTCCAAATACTACAAATAACTCCACAGCTGCTTGTAAATTAGGGTGTTGATCTAATATCTCTATAAATAAGCTGGATGTCTCTGATCTGAAAACACAGAAACTTGTATAACTTACTAATCCTCTAGCTGATTTCATTCTCTTATTTTCCTATATCAAGCTTCTTGAAAGAGGATTCTATCCTTGCTCCTTCTTGAGCCTTATTGCCCACTTTCTATTCAAATCTCTAATTGGATTTTTATTCGTTATTCCACTTCATTATTTTTGTCAGATCACTGTTGCCTTTCTCATTGTCTTATCAAGGTCGTCACTTTTCAGTGTTTACCTTTCAAAAGCATTTGTTGTTCTTGAAAAGTCTCCTGGGAACATTCCCCTTTAACTCCAATGCCAGCCAGTTATCCATTCAACAAACATGGATTAAGTATCTCTGTGTAGCATCCATGTTAGATATTTGAGGTTCACTGGGCATGGTGGTGCGTGCCTGTAAGCAGCAGCCTAGGAAGCCGCAGCTGGGGCCAGGGATCGCGGTTCAAGTCCTGCCGGGGGCATGTAGTGAGACCTAGTTCCAAAAATATATAGCTGGGCATGGTGGCACATGCCTGTAATCCCAGCTACCTGGGAAGCTGAGGCTGGGGATCGCTTGAGTCTATAGTACCCCGGGCAATCTGAGCCTGTGGTTCCACAGGCAAAAATAGCGAGACCTAGTCTCAAAAAAAAAAAAAAAGATATTAGAGGTTCAGGGATGAGCAGGATGAACTTTGGGACTTGTCCTCATTGGACTTGCAGTCCAGTGACTATAGATAGTCCCCTCTTTTTCTGCCTAACCCTTGAATGTTGCTGGGCCCTGGAATTCCACTGGAGGCCTATATCTAAATCTTTCATTTTCTATGTAGGTGATCCCTTTCACTTCCATGGCTTCAACTACACGTGTGTTCTGAGCATTTTCAAATGTTCACCTCTTAACCTCAGCACTTTTCTGAGCGTTGGGGCTGAGAAATCTAGACTTGTCATGTCACCCAGCAGCTAGCTCTGTTCCTCCATAAAAGAAAAACTATTGTTAAAAAAAAAACAAAACCCATGTACAGACATGTTAATAATAACATTATTCCAGTAGTTAAAATATGGCAGCAACCTAACTGCCCATCAGCTAACTGCCTGCATATAGAAATTCTGTGAGCACAATGGAGTATTATGCAGCCATAAAAAAGAAACGGTACAGATACATGCTATGACATAAATAAACCCTGGAAATGTTATGTTAAGGGAAAGATGCCAGACACCAAAAGAACACAACTTGGATGAATCCTTGGATAAGAGTCTGCAAGTGGGTACAGGCTCCTCTAGTATCTAGGGCCTCTCTTCTCAGCTTTTAACAATTCACTATAACTTTACTGAATACTTATATTTTCATGGTGGCCTCACCTTCCGCCCCATGCTTGCTACAAGTGAGCCAGTGCTGGAGACCCTGTTGGTCTCATGCTAGTTGCTTGCCCTGTGATCTCATCTCTCTCTACTAGGTTCAAGAAAGTTATGAGATCGCTCAACTGTCAACTGTGATTGCTGTTCAAAAAAAGAATGTTTTGTCTCTCTCCCTGTATCAATTCATCCACCCTAGTCTCCCTTATTTAAACCCCTCCCTTGAACTGCTCTCCTGTCACTGCCAACTTGATTTAGAGCAATGCCTAAAATAAGTTAAGATAGTATGTGTACATGGCATTGCAGAAGAGAGTTTAATGCAACTTTGCTGCTTTTTTTGGTCATATGCTAAGGTTTTTCCTCTTCTTTTAAAGTCATAATCACAGTTCTCATTAATTAAAGTTTTCTTTGAGTACACAAAGGGTGAAGACCAAACTTGAATTAAAAACAAACTTAGAGGGACCAACACATTAGATCCTGTGTAGCTAAGAGATAGGTAGGTCTTACAGCTTTGTGACCTGAAGAATAAGACCACTTGGGACCTGAGTTTCTAAGGCTACTTTGCTCCAGTTTGTTTCTCTTTTCTTTTTCTTTGCCTATGATGTTGTTGACACAAGGTCTCGCTATTTTTGCCCTTGGAACCACAGACTCACGTTGTCTGGGATACCACAGACTCAAGCAATCCCCAGCCTCAGCTTCCCAGGTAGCTGGGATTACAGGCATGTGCCACCACACCCAGCTATTTTTTTGGAACTAGGTCTCACTGTGTTGCCCCAGGCGGGACTCCAACCACGATCCCCAGACCCTGCCGCGACTCCATAAGCTGGCGCTTACAGGCATGCGCCACCATGCCCGGCCTGTTTTCTCTTTTCATGGGTCACATGCAACAGTCTCTGTCACTTCCTGCCACTGAGAATCTAAATGTTGCCTGTCTCTGCAGCTCCTACTGTGTATCTGTTCCACTCCAGCTGAAATCTTGCCAGGCCTCCCTGACCTCTTTTGATTCTTAGCAGCAATGTCTGTCAGAGGGGTTGCTACAACTTTGCTAGAGATACCTGGCGTGGGCAAAAACTGATGGTCCTTGCCATAGTATCTCTGCTTTGTCTTTCTGGCCCCAGTGGACACTTCCTGTAGGTCACCACCTGTGGAGTAGGTGATGACAAGAGTACAAGAGCTGTGTTGGAACCTGCGGCAGTTCAGTCTCCTGGGGCGTTTTGAATTACTGCAAGAAATGAAGGGTGGTGGGGAGCAAATTAAATGTTCTGATCACAAAGTCTCTCTCTGATTGCAGAATTGCCTCACTCCCAGAGCTCTCCAGCCATTAGCAGCGCCTGCACTAAGGTTCTGTATTTTACTGACCGGTCACTGACGCCCTTCATGGTCAATATACCAAAGAGGTGAGCTTCTGGGATCAGCATTTCTCCTTTAAAGAGGGCAGGGCAGTAGAACCAGTAGCTGCCACCTGCTTGGGCAGCTGAAAGGGTTTGGGGAAGCAACAGTATGGTGCTGCCCCCCCAAAAGCAGAGGAGCACAGGATGCAGGATTCTAATTCCACTATGTAACCTCACAGGGGAAAAGTCCTGACCCACCACTAGGTACAGATATAGTAATAGTCCTTCAGTGCTGGTAAGTAGGCAGATAAGCTCCAAGTTAGAAAAAAACAATTTTTAAGTCCGCCGGGTTAGCGCTTGCAGAGAGCCAGAGCAGTGGTCTGGTCCTTCAGGGTTAATGTGTTCCTTGATCTGTTACTAGAGCTGCAAACCTCAGGAGAATCCAGACTAAAACCTTAAACATTTGGTTGTTATACTCCTTCCTCAAGGAAATGGCTTCAAAATAAAGGTATTTAAGTTCTGGAACTATGGCTTGAGTGAGGTGATAAGATTTTCCTTTGCCTGAGCATCTGCTTACTTGATCTGGGTTGGAGGGGAACTTTCTGAAGCCAAAAGGATTAAGATGGTGACGCTTGATTTAATTCTACCTATCTAAGGAAGCGGATTATTCTTACAAAGATGAAAATCAAAAGAATATAGACATACTGATAGTTCAACAAATAAGATTTCAGAGACCTTATGTTTTATTTCCAGAGGGAAAAAATAGAGAAGTTATTTGGCAGCTGCTGAAGCAAAAAACCTATTTTAAAATCTCAGACCACCCCTTAGGTAACACCATTTTCAGTCCTTAGTGGTGACTGGCTCCCTTACCTCTGCTGTTTTAGAATCATCTGTGTCATCAGAGCAGTGACTAGGAGAGACTTTGGCAGGGACCTCCGTTTAAAGCTAACTTTTTTTTTTTTTTTTTTTTTTTTTGCGACTAGGGCTATTTTTGCCCATGGAACCGCAGGCTCATGTTGCCCAGGGTACACTCAAGCAATCCCCAGCCTCAGCTTCCCAGGTAGTTGGGATTACAGGTGCACGCCACCATTCCCAGCTATTTTTTGGGACTAAGTTTCATTACGTTGCCCCAGACCCTCGGACCATGATCCCCGGCCCCCTCTGCGGCTTCGTAGGCTGCCACTTACAGGCATGCGCCACCGTGCCCAGCCTAAAGCTAACATTTTTTTCTTTCCAACCTATTGCTAAACTATCTGCTTTAGTGCTCTCCTCTTTTGCAGGTTGGGGGATGTGACACTGAAGGATTTTAAAGCAGCCATTGACCGGGAAGGGAACCACCGGTATCACTTCAAAGCACTGGATCCAGAGTTTGGCACCGTCAAAGAGGAGGTACAGAATTCTGGGGGGTGTGTGTGGGGGGGCCTGGGTCATTTCCTCTGAATCTCAAAGCCTCCATCTCAAGTCCTAGAATTTCTGAGTTCCCTAACCAGGTCAGGAAGTCCCCTGAGTCTGAGGTCAGGGAATGGTCCAGATTTCTATAGTTCTAGAATTTGATCCCTTTGATCACAACTTTTTATTTTAGAAAGGAAGAAGTTTTGCTTTGTTAGGGAAAATAAACCTACTTTGGAACAAAAACTTGGCTTTTGGGCCCCTTTTCTAAGTGTCACCAAATCTAAGAACATTTTCTGCTTCCTGTATAGAACCAAATAAACATTGTCTCAGATGATGAAAACATGGAACTTGCACAGTTGCCTTCTTCGCAGCCCTTTCACTGTTTTCCTAGCGTTTGTCTCTTTATAATTCATCTGCCAAAAATAAACATTTTCAGAAGTGATTTCTGGGTTGTGGTTTATTGCAGGTGCTTTTGAATAAGGAAATAAGGTGGTTATAGAATAAGGAGGGTTGAAGCCAATTTAAAAAAATAAACTTTCTCTGATTTCTGGCTTACCATAATGTGTAAGCTTTAGGAGGATAGCTTCACGCCCGGTATGCATATCTACCTCACTACACCTACTCCAAAGTTCTAGTGCTGTTCGCACTGTCAGACGACCCCCATCTATCCATTTCTCCCACTCTTCTCTTCATTATTTTCTTATTTATTTTTATTGGGATTGCATTGAATCTGTGTATTGCTTTGGGTAGTATGGCCACTTTGACAATTTGGTTCTTCTAATTCTTCTAAGGGATTGCAAAAGTCTTTACATTTGTTTGTATTTCTTTTAGAAGTGCCTTATATTTTCCTTTGCACAGATCTTTTACCTTCTTTGCTAGGCTTACTCCTTGGTATTTAGTATTTCTTTTGCTGTAATTGTAAATGGGATCATTTTCTTAATTTCGTCCTCTTCTATCTTGTTTATATATACAAAAGCAACTTAGTTTTGTTTTTTAAGTAATTAATTTATTTTTTAATTTATTGCACATCATCTTAATCATCTTAATCTCTTGTGCCCATCCCTTACCCAGTTTCACTCCCCTCTCCCTCTCTTGTTCTATGCTTCAGTGATGCTGACTTTTTGTCTGTTTGATTTCCTTATATTTCACCTATAAGTGAGACCATCCAGTATTTCTCTCTTTCTTTCTGGCTTATTTCCGTAACATGATTCCTTCTAAAACTGGGCATGGTGGTGCGTGCCTGTAAGTGCCAGCCTATGGAGCACGGCTGGGACTGGGGATCACGGTTCAAGACCCTCCCTGGGCAACATAGCGAGACCTAGTACCCAAAAAAATAACTGGATATGGTGGTGCGCGCCTGTAATCCCAGCTACCTGGGAAGTTGAGGCTGGGGATTGCTTGAGTCTGTGGTACCTGCCGTTCCATGTTCCACGGGCAAAAATAGTGAGACATAGTCTCAAAATAAAACAAAACAAAACCATGATTCCTTGTATCGCCATCCATGTTGCTGTGAATGACATAAGTTCATTTTTTTATTTTGTAAAGATTTCCTCCCTCATTGAAATGTTTTAATAATCCTGTTTCATTAGTGGCTTAAGTGGATGAGTGGGTGAAAAGAACTACATGCAGACACATTAAAAGTGGTCTTTCTAACCTTTTCTTTTATACTTCACAGAACCAAAATTGTCCCTATGCTCACTTTTTTAATTAATAGACTCCTGCTTTCCCCTAAGAAGCCCAAAATGCTGTGATGAGTGATTCCTTAGTTTTTATAAATCCCTATGGGCAAAATAATGTTAGGGATGCTTTTATCACTCTTTAGGTGTGGAAATGAGAGTGTATGTATGTGTGCTTGTATGACCACACACACACACACACACTTTTAGCCTGTTAACTTTAGGGAGAAACACCAAAACACCTAACATACTCATAGGCTGATCTCTATACTTTCCTAACCTCTATGTTTGAGGCCTTCTTTTTATCAGCAGCCGTTGTTTACTGCCTGTCTTACTGTTATTTTCTCACTGTGGCCTTTTTTCCCTCCAGGTTTTCCATGATGACGATGCCATCCCTGGATGGGAAGGGAAAATTGTAGCCTGGGTAGAAGAAGACCATGGAGAGAACTAATTCTGAGTATTAGATTGGGAACTGTAGAACTTGGCTCTTCCTGGCTGCTTCACTCAGGAAAGAAGACTAAACCAGGAAAACACCACGAAGTTTCTAGTCCACGCTGCCAAAACAGAAGCTTCTCCAAGTGTGACAGCCACCGGCCAGTTCTGCTGCTGTGCCTGGCCTACATGGCACTTGAAATCCTTGGCTAAATGTAGACCATGGTTTCATCTGGAGGCCCTTGTCCGCGGGAACGCAGTGTTTTATTCCACTCTGAGGACAACCAACCGAAGGCCTTAACCAATGGGGATGGAGGATCCCGCTCCTGTAGGGGCATGGCTGCTAGTAACCAGAAACTGGGAACTGACTGCATCACTCTGGTGTGGGACAGTATTTTTGATTGGCCTCGAAGGTTGCAGCCCTCAGAGTCCCAGCGTTTTGTCCTCACAGACAAGGTGAAGGTACCAGCTTTTCGGCTTCTTTGCAGCTACTGCAAACCAAGACTAACTCATGAGGTGGTACCAAAGATGACCCCCACTCTTCAGTTCCTTTACAACTGGACTTGGATGGAAAAAGGGCTGCCATATTGTGCTAAACCGTGCTAACACATGACTAAGTTAAGACCTTGGGCTGCCTCCTGCGTGTTACCTGTTTCTGCAGCTTGTCCTTTGGCCCACAGAGGGCACATTTCACGAACTGCTAGTTTTCTCTGGGGACTCCTAACTTGAGAGCCTTATTATTTTTTTTTTTTTTTCCATTCCAGTGGATGAACTTTGTGTTTGAAAGAAATAAGGAGTGAAAGACTCCTTAAAAATCCAGGCGGGTATGAAAAGGTGCTGCTACCCATATCTTCTTGACTTTCTTCCTCTTACGACTTTCTTTAGCTCATGGCATCTCCTTTGCAGTCAAAAGGCAACAGACCGTTCATTTCAGTTATTTGTACTTTATGATTACGGAGCATGAGTGACTGGTCTGTACCTCCTCATTTCAAGGCCAGAGTTGTTTCTATTAAATATTTTGGCCAATCCTTTAGGGTACAATAGGAACCATGGGGCATGGAGCATAGGTTGTGAATGGCAGGGCTGATTCTGGGTGAAAAAGAAGCCCTAGAATCCTTTCTCATGTGCAACATTGTCAAAGTATAGAAGCTAAACTCCCAGAGATTATGGAGTAACTTGGGTTTTTCTCATTCATCCACCAAGTACCATCAACCAATCAGCAATTCCATTTTTATCTGTATCTATAGATGTACCTGTATCTATATATCTGTCTATCCAAAAGCAGTCTGCCTGTGACCGCCAGTGTACACTGCCAACCAGAAGAGGCAGACAGATCAACGTGAGGTTCTTGACCTGTCTATCTCTAGTTCATCTCCCCCCTTTCAGTCATTTCAGCAGACTACTGGAGCACTCCAATGCCATTTTGTTCTTTTATATGGATGTGTCTTTCTAAAATAATTCATGTTTGGAGAATTCTTTCATACTCATTTGCTTTTTGTCTGAGAACCATGTCTATTTTTATAACTTGAGTGTGAGTCCTGTATATTCTCACATTCTGTATACCGTATCCATTTTCTAGGGAACCCAGTAGCTTTTATACAGGCTCTTCTTACCAGTCCTTGTGGTTTCAGAACAAACTTTATTTTGTTACGAGTATATTGACAACTAACTCCTGTTCTACCTACTATTTTCATTGTGGAGGTAGTTTTACGTAATCAATTTGATTGCATTTCTAGCAGAAAGGAGCTCAAGACACCTGATGTCTTTCTTCCATGTAAGTTTACTTGGTCGTCTATTGAAGAATGACTTTTAAGACTAGGGAAGGCAGTCAGTTGCAAGAGTAATTCATTATGAAAGCAGAGAAAAATATGTAGTTTTTTCCCCCCAGCAAGTTCAGAGAAAAAGTCCTCATGTTTCTCTGTTGCATGAATTTCAGTGTTTTGCTATAAATCAGCATGAGGGTTATCAGGCTAAAATCTGTTATTGTATTTCCCGTATTTCCCGTATGGTTTATCTTGAATGTCTCTTACATGAGTTATTCCTTGTCAGCTTTCTTTCAGTCAACAGTTTTATCATAATGTAGAATTTAAGTTTTTGGAGAAAATTAAATCAGAGAAAAAAATGTCAAAGTTCTCAACTTTGTTCTCTGTCCTTTGGAAAAGTTACTGCATGGCCTCTGTGCCTCCCAAGAAGGCTGAACTGAGTTGAGCGGAGCACATGAGGTATTTTTCCCCTTGTAGCTCATTCACCTCAAATGCCACAAGTAATCCGACTCAGCGCCCCTGTTAGAGGATGTCACTCCAGTATTGCTTGTGTAGAATGTGTTGGTCATGTTGGTACTTCTCATTCCAGTTTCTAGACACAGAGAGGAGCCACAGAGGAGTGTGCATTGATTCATTCTGGTTTTAAAAGTCTCCTGTTTGGTGCGCTGTGGCTGTATGCCACTCTACCCCTCTCATTGATTCGGAGAATTGTCCCCTCGTTGCATTTGTGTTGAACAGTCCCTCTTTCTATTGCTGATGTTCTTTCCTTGAGAAACCAAGGGACTAGAGTGTCTGTATGGAATTCATAATCTAAATCTGTTAGATTAAAAAGAAATAACTGACCCTCTTAAAAAACCTAGTCTAATAGCTTAATTGCTTAAAAAGTTTTCATTTAAAGACTGAAGAATATTCTCACTAAATTAGCTGGAATCAGAACACTTGAGAATTTGTACTCAAAGAATTTAGGTTAAACTTACTTGGTAATGGCAATCCAACTTACTGACCAAGTTTCCAGCTCTTTTTGGCCAGGATGGTTGTAAATTAAGGAAAATATCTTTATGCTCCGTATCTAATCCAGATGACTCTACTTAAAGGTATTTAGGTCAAAATTATAACTATTTTGCTTCACAAAATAAGCATTATGATTGCACACTCCTCCTATTGTCTGAATTTACGTAAGAGGTATAGCTTGCTTCAAATACATATATATGTAAAGTTATATTTTCTTAGAAACGTTTGCAACCATTGTTTCCAGAGATTATTAATTACCATGTATTCTCCGTTTTACAATGTTTTCATGAAGATTGTGTTATACCAGAGGCTTCTGATTATCAAAGTGATAACCAGTTTTAATTGCCTGTATTTACCAGATTTATGAACTAATTAAAAAAGAAAAAGCAGAACTATGAATAAAATGGAGTTTGCAAACCGAATACCACTAATCATTTTCACTTCTGTTTGTTGACATTGACTGAAATTAATCAATAAAGCTATTTACCAAAAGTGAAAGCAAATTTCCTCAAGTGAGCACCTTGCGAGCATGTTTGCTCATTACTTGGGCAGTGTAGATAAGGGTCACTTTATTGCTACACTTAGTTTACTACTGGTATTTCTAATGTAAGCACAAAATAGGTTGTTATTAGCAAAAAACTGATTTAGCACTTTTTGAAATTACATGTAATTATGCAAATTAACTGAGTCAATTATATGACAAGACCATCTCTAATGCAAAAGCGAAGTAATTTTATTATAAAACTTTCAGAAAAGCAAGTTTAAACCAGAATTTCCAAGTTAGTTTGAAAGCTATCTTTCTAAAACTTCAAAGCAGGCTTGTAGGCTTTGCCACTTCAATTTAAATGTTTTATATATGGAAATCTTTAGCACTACTTTACTTCCAGTTACATATTTTCAATTACTAATTACAAGTCATTAGATTTCCCCAACACTGTTAAAAATGTGAAGAGCTTAACTTAGAGTCTTCCACTACCAACTAACTCATCTATCTACCCACTGTAGATTAGTAATTTTATCTACTTCAGATCTTAAAGAGCTTTAAGCCATCCTTTTCATAAAGTTCCTTTATCCAACCTGTTCAGAGACTTTCAGGCCTATTAGGATTGACTTCACAAACTTAAGAATTTCTCACCTTCCTCTAGGATAGCACCTCTGGACTATCTGTGCTCTATAATTAACAACACTTATCAAAAGTTTTATTCAAAATGTAAACTTGCTATTCACTGAAAAATGTGAAACATGGCTTTAAGCAAGCTTTTTTTAAGGAAGCAAAGAAAGATCTCATAAAAGGCTAATTTAGATCTAGTTATTAAATGCAAATACAGTGGTAAGAAACTTTAGCCAATTCAAAATTGTCGAATTTTTTTACAAGTCCTTTCATTAGCCATAAGTATTCTTACAGTGCTTCCAATTATTCAGCTTTACATAACAAATAATTGCTATATTTTAACTTTTTAATATACCTTTCCAGTTAATATTTTGTATTTCTCAATTGTATTGGTTGCTGTTATTCTGTTGGGCAGACTGTTCATTTTGTCCCCATTTTTGGATAGTTTTCCCAGTTCTTTTTCTGTAATAAAGATACTAAACATCTAATCAGGCACGATGGCGCATGCCTGTAAGTGCTAGCCTATGGAGCATGGCTGGACTGGGGATCGCAGTTCAAGTACCGCCTGGGGCAACATAGCGAGACCTAGTCCCAAAAAATAGCTGGGCATAGTGGCGCGCTCCTGTAATCCCAGCTACCTGGGAAGCTGAGGCTGGGGGATTGCTTGAGTCTGGTACCCCGGGCAATGTGAGCCTGTGGTTCCATGGGCAAAAATAGCGAGACCTAGTTTTCCAAAAAAAAAAAAAAAAAAAAATTCCTCTTTTATCTTGTTTGGAATGCCTTAAGGATACTAGTGGAAGGTTCTAGGGAAAGATGTAAACTTTTTTTCCCCGCTGCTTGTTATCTATACAAACAATTCAGCGCCCCCAGTATGACTTTCTCTGCAATCTCATTAATTTAGACAATGTTTCCAGTCTAAGTAGGCTTGAAATGATACCTCCTGGCTGTTGTAATTTTCTGGATACATATTACTAGCTAGGATGAACTTGTTTTCAAATGTTGATTTTTCCTTCTAGGGTTCTCGATGTTCTCTGACCATCTTACACTGGGGAATTGGTGCTAAAAACACAGCCCACACTTCCTCCTAATGAAATGTCACTCCGCTCAGAAATATCTGTTGACAACCTTTCCTTCGTTCATTCAAAAGACATTTATTCAGCCCCCACTATTTACCAGATTCTAAACTGGGCTACCTGGAAGAACGGTCGACAGGCTTCCTTTTAGTACTGAGATACATCAAGGATAACAAAACTTTGGCTCTTCCCCCCCCCCCTTTTTTTTTTTGAGACTAAGTTGCCCGGGGTAGATCCGATCCCACGGACTCAATCCCCAGCCTCAGCCTCCCAGATAGCTGGGATTACAGGCGTGCACCACCACGCCCAGCTGCTTTTTCAAGACCAGGTCTCGCTATGTTGCCCGGGGTGGTCTCGAACCCGCGGACTAAAGCGATCCCTGGCCTCTTGCCTCCCAGCGCTTGGATTCCAGGCGCGCGCCACCACGCCCGGCCGCTTTGGCTCTTTAAAGGGATTCTTCAGTAAATCCTAAAGGCGCATCCCGTACACCTGTTTCTTCACGCAAGAACTTAAGCCTAATCCTGCTGCAAGTCTCTGTAAACGGGGAAGTACCTTCCCGTTGGCTGCCCTTGACACCGCAGGGCTTGGAAACCTGCTGCCTCCGGTTTCAGGCTCGGCGCATAGGAGAGCTCCTGGAGCCTCCCCCCACCCCCCAGCCTGCCCGAGGGGGCCCCAAACGCGCCGCGGCGGCCGGGGCGGCGGCCACCGCACCCAAACGCCTCGGCTCCCGGGACCTCCGGCGCTCCCCACGGCACGGGACGTCCCCGCCGCAGCCCGGCCGCCTGGGGCTACGGAGGAGCAGCCGCCGTTCGGGTTCCTTTGCCCCCGTTTCCGCCAAGCCTGGCTCCGCCCCTCAGCCCACCGGTCGGACCACACCGCCTGCGTGGGCGCGCGCCGCCGCGGCCCCTCCCCGCGGCCGTTCCCCTCAGCCGCTCGCGCCGCCCCCGGGTCTTCCCCCAGGCCCAGCCCCTGCAGCCGCACGCAGCGCGCGTGAGCCCCAGACTCCCGCCGCGTCCAACGGCACCACCGGCGCTCGGGGGCCGCGCCGCGTCCACGCCGTTGGCGCCGCGCCCGGAAGGGGCGGGGGCGCGGCCGCGGCCGGGGGCGCGCTTTACGACAGCGTGCGGCTGCGCGGCGTGGCTGACGGCAGCGCGCCGCCGCCCTCGGAGAGGTCACTCCGGAGACGGCGTTGGGCTTGCGGTGTGGGGTCGGTGACACTATGTGGCGCGTCTGTGCGCGACGGGCCCGAAATGCAGCCCCCGGGGCTGGGTTCGGGGTCCGGTGGACGGCCTTGAAGGAGGGACCCTGGGCTCCGGGCGTGACCCCGCGGAATGGCCCTTCGCGGGCTCGTGGCCACAGCGCGCCCGCTGGGCACGGCGGGGTCCGGGCTCTGTGTGGCTGGAGTCCTAGCCGCGGGGCCACCCCGCGGACTCGCTTTCTGCTGCTGCAGCTTTTGGGAGTGCCAGGCCGCCGCTGTTACAGCCTCCCCCCGCATCAGAAGGTGAGCTGCAGACCTGTCCTTCGCGGCACCCCGTTGTCCTTCAGGGCAGACTTCTTGGTCTCCGGATACGTTCTCCGAGGCCTCAGTCATTCTTCACCCCCCTCCCAGTATGTGTCATCCTTCCTGCCCCAGTACCCAGCTTTGCTTTAACTCTTGCGCCTCCCTCTTCCGATCTATTCCATTGAAAGAAGCGCTCCGAACTGGGCCTGTCGGTGAAAAGTCTGCAGAGATCTGTTCCCTGTCAGACCCACAGGAGGCTTGTGAGAGCCTGAACTTCTGGGGGTAGGAACTCCCTTTGTATGCTGTGCACCCAGCCCGAGAGGGCACTCTTTGTACTCTTTGCATTACGTTACATTTAATTGAATGAAATAGTAAACCAGCCCGGGAGTTACATAGCTCTTTTAAATTCAGTGTTTCCCCTTTTTCCTCTGCCAGGTTCCGTTGCCTTCTCTTTCCCCCACAATGCAAGCGGGCACCATCGCCCGCTGGGAAAAAAAGGAAGGAGAGAAAATCAATGAGGGTGAACTAATTGCAGAGGTATGTTGTTTTGCAGTATGGAAATGAATCGAAAGGAACTGGTTTAGCTAAACCTACTGAGCATTAGTTTTTCTGTGTGGTTTAGTCTTCGCCTTTGCTAAAGAAACGTAGTTGTTTCCTACAATTTGATATTAGAGGTTGTTGGTTGAGTAAGTTGTCCGCAGCTAGGTTTTTAGCTAAGATAAAAAAAAAAATCTTTCAAATCTGTGATATCTTATCTTCATCTGACCAACTGTATTATTCTAGATACAAGCTAGTGAAAGTTACATTAGCAGTCCAAACCTAAGCTCCTGCTTTTGTGTTAAAAGGTTGAGACTGATAAAGCCACAGTTGGCTTTGAAAGCATGGAAGAGTGTTATCTGGCAAAGATACTTGTTGCAGAAGGAACCAGAGATGTTCCAGTTGGATCCATCATCTGTATCACAGTTGAAAAGTGAGTACTGCCCTGGTGAGTTGTGGAGCTTACCATATGCTTAGTGGAGTATTTTCACCCAGAATTGAGAAAGTAGGTGTTAAAGGCTTCTAAGACTGCTTCTCTGAGAGCTGACTCTGCTTTATAACCCCCTTACACTTATGCATTCTTTCTCTTCTTTAGGCCTGAGGATATTGAGGCCTTTAAAAATTATACATTGGATTCCTCGGCAGCACCCACCCTACCAGCATCCCCAGCACCAGCCCCTACTGTTGCTGCCGCGCCACCTACACCTTCTGCTCAGGCTCCTGGTAGTTCATATCCCACTCACATGCAGGTGAGGCTCAGCCTCTGGGTGTTTGCTTTAGCTAATTTTTCATTTTATTTCTTTTTTTTTTTGGCTGTCACATCTTGGACATTGGCATCAGATGTGACTACTTCTTTTTTAAATAGAGATTTTGGCATAAAATAATCATTTGTATTACTAGTTGCTATTTCCATGTGGGTGAATTTGGGCGGTTACTTTCTCTGCCTCCATGTTGGCACTTCTCAGTCAAGAACATTATGTTAGGTTGTAAGGATCATTTGTACATATAGCTACACCCTGTATAAATAGAGTTTTCAGTCATTCCGAGTGCTGGCTATTGAATAAAAGTCTCCAATCGATGTTTGCCTTTGACATGTGATGGGTTTTCCAAGAGTTAACGAAGGTGTACTGCAGTATTAATAAAAGAAAATGGACAAAACATAAGTGTAGGCTAAATAAGTTTATTAGCATTGCAACAAACTGAAGTTACTGTTCCCTGTTTATTCTGTTCACTAAGTAGTTTGTCAGAAAGTCAATCTTTTATTGAATATTAGGGTTTTCCCTTGTACATTTGTGTTTCAGATACTAGAAATTGATTAAAAACTGAAGGATTAAGAACTTCACTTATTTGTAGAAATTTCTTTTTGATACCATTTCTACTTTGGAAATAATGTTTTATTTTATGATCTAGTTCAGTAATCACAAATGATGTGATCTTGCATGGTGTTCAGTTCACACGTTTGTCTTATACTGTGTGTGTTCAGCAACAGTATAAAATATATCTCTGTACACACGAATTGCTTCATTTCTCCCCCTTTTATGTCTTTGTATTAAGGGGTGTGTCATAATCATCTTTTGTAATAGGTTATAGAGATTACTGGCTTTACTGATTTTTAAGAAGTAGTAAAGAAGACAATTTTGAACAAGAAAAACTCTTTAGGCTACTGTTGAAGCGCTGAGTTTCTCTTTTTGGGGGTATCGTACAGATGGGAATTTGGATTGTCAGTTACTATCATACCTTAAAACTATTTGATCTTGCTGGGGCACCATTATGTCCAAGGCATCCTAGTATTAAGCAATGGTATATCTTTGTTTCTACAGGTTGTTCTTCCTGCCCTCTCTCCTACAATGACTATGGGTACAGTTCAGAGATGGGAAAAAAAAGTGGGTGAGAAGCTAAGTGAAGGAGATTTATTGGCAGAGATAGAGACTGACAAGGCCACCATAGGTAAGATTTCTTCATTTCTTAATGATTGAGACACTAAATTTTTCCAGTGAGGAAAGAGGATCACTGTCGTAGTTTATAGTGAGTGAGTAATAATATGCAGAGTTTCGGTTGTTAAGCTTCATCGGTTGTTGAGGTTCATTCCCTGGAACAGACTATCTCATAGCAAAAGTGTCTATAGTCAGACTTACCAGTTTTATATTGTATTCCCACTGAATCAAAGAATATCAAATTTGATTAATTTTAGGCCTTGTTATGTTACTGGAGAGCTTTATCAGAACTGTAATCCAAACAGCATAATGGGGGAAAAAATAGAGGAAACAGGAAATAACTTTCAGAGCAGGAAAATATCAAAGCATTTAAGATAACTTTGAGGAAAAACTGAAGCCAGGGTTTAGACTGTGTCATAGTTTGACAATGACTGTTAGAATATATATATCAATGTGTTTATAGACATGACACGCATATATGTGTTTAGATAACACATTAAGCACCTTTTCTGATTTTTATGCCCCAAAACAAAAACCATGTTGTTTATTTGTGATAATATTTATTGATATTTATAAATACAATTTATTCCCTGCCCAATCCCCGGAAATGTAGAGGGAGATTCTGTGGGCATCTTCTGAAGTGGGTATTTCCAGATTGTTCTTCAAATGCCATGATTCATGGTGGCACTTTAGCAGTAATGAGGACTTAACAAGCAGGACTCTACTGTGCTTGGCCCTTCTTCCTAATTCTATAAAGCACCTCCGTTTTAACTTTTCTGTGTATTACATTTCCCCATAATATTTTATTAGCTGAAAGCATTCTTTCAGTTTGAATACCAGTGTTTCTGTAGAGACTGGTATATCAGAGATTCTAGTTCCCAGAGAAGTATACTGTTGGTGAAAATTCTTAAACTCTGTTGTGACCTTGGAGTCATTTCTCTTCCTCTTTAAACATCTTTTATTTGATATTCTTAATTGGGAAGTGAAAGATTCCTGAGGTGTTCATCAAGGAGAGGCATGATGCCCCAGGAAGCCTAGATCCAGAAGGCAGATGCTTTGCTCTGCAGATGGCTTCTTTTAGTTTTCCTTTTGTCAACCCTTCATACTTGAGTTCCTTGTAAGAAAAGCAGTGTTGGAATAAAATGTAAGTTGTCAGCAACAGAGAAACCCTAGTTGTGCTATATTTCTTCAATTATTTGGTATAGTACTAAGTATAACCTCTCTGAAAAGCTCCAAAGACAATTTTAGGAGTGTAATCTTAAACCAGTATTCAACTTTGATTCTTAATTTAACATTCATGTAGTTCTGTTCATTAACAGTATAACCAGTGCCATCTTGGAGTCTTGTGTGTCAGTGTAGGGACTGTCACTTAAGGTGTTTCTAAGAACAACTCTCATAACTAACTGCTGTTTGAAAACTCTTGTGGTTTCATTTAGCAGACAAATATTTAGGATTTGCCTTGTAACAAGTATTGTTTCTAGATCCTTGAAAAGTATTAATTCATTAATCTATAATCTTCCTGAGGTAGTTAATATTATCCCCATTTCATAGGTAAAGAAGTGAGTCAAAGGGAGTTTTTTTTTTTTTTTTTTTTTTTTGAGACTGGGTCTCACTACTTCTGCCTGTGGAACTGCAGGCTCACGTTGCCCAGGGTACCACAGACTCAAAGTAATCTCCAGCCTCGGCTTCCCGGGTAGCGGGGATTACAGGCACGTGCCACCACACCCAGCTATATTTTTTTGGAACTAGGTCTTGCTACGTGCCCCTGGCGGGTCTCAAACCACGATCTCTGGCCCTGGCTGTGGCTTCCTAGGCTGCCGCTTATAGGCATGCGCCACCATGCCCAGCAAAGGGAGATTTAATAGTTGTAGAAAGTTTATATTGCATATTTGAAGAAGTCTTTTACTCAAAAGCCTTCTTTGAGTTTGGTGGGATGTTGGAGTTCTTTAAGTCCCTTAATACTTTTCCTTTCTATTTAAGGTTTTGAAGTGCAGGAAGAAGGTTACCTGGCAAAAATCTTGATCCCAGAAGGCACAAGAGATGTCCCTCTAGGAACCCCACTCTGTATCATTGTAGAAAAAGAGGCGGATATACCGGCATTTGCTGACTATAGGCCAACTGAAGTAACTGATTTAAAACCACAAGTACCTCCTCCACCCCCAGCCCCGGTAAGTATGCTTTTAGAAATAAACATTTCATCTAATTCATTTTTGAATTATGGAAGGTGACTAGATGACATTTTAGGTTCCCACCAGCCCTAAGAGTCTATGAGTATGGAAGGAGACAGTAAATATTTGTGGAGTCCTGGAGGGTATGTGACACTAGGCCATTCACCTAATGGTCAACAGTTTGATTCTTGCAGTTTTTTTTCCCTGCTGTCTTGAGTTTAGCCAAGAACAAAACTTAAGTGATGTGTTCTTTTTCTGCTTGAGGAGAAATACCTCAGGAGGATACTACTTTGTTCTGTGGTTTCTATACAGAAATTTACAATTTCTGTCCCTGTCAGTGCTCTTGGTATTTTACATATTATGGTAGGTCAGCCTTAAATTTGCAATATATTGGAAACTTGACATAGCATAACCTGTTTGGCATAGAATTCAGCCTTTCCATAATACATATATACATAGTTTATATATTACACTGTATATATATTATACACTGTATATACCTATAACCTAAGCTTGTACAAAATCAAAGCAAAGTGACACCGTAGTTAGGCTTCTGCAGATGCTAGTGTCACGTGAGTTTAGACGTAGGTACATATTTCAAGAGAAAACTTGATTTCTGACTGTCATTCATTCATGGGGTGCTGACAAGTAGCAGTGTTGGTTTATTTCTTAAGGTACTTTCAACATGGAACCTTGTTGGTTTATTTCTTAAGGTGCTTTCAACATGGAACCACCCAGCATGATTTTGTATTTTGAAATTAGATTAAGTAAAAATAAAAACCATGTTGGTGATGTAAGAGATGAGAATAATGCGGCAAGAGATTAAAGTGAAGAAAGGCTATAAAGCTATCATATACTATCAGCAGTGTTAAATTCCCTGCCTCTCCATGTTATCACAGAGTAAGATAACTTGACTTATTTCTGTCTTTGATATAAAGTATTGGTACTGCTTTTCCTATTGCGGTATTACACTGGCTAAGCAGACTGTGCATTGTGGTATTTGGAAAAAAAGGTGGAAATTATTGAAACTACTGATCTTTCAGCCCAATTATTGCAGCAGTGAATTTATAATTTGTAACTTTTCTCAAAAGGTGGCCTCTGTTCCTCCAACTCCCCAACCTGTAGCCCCTACACCTTCAGCCACTCGCCCAGCTACTCCTGCTGGACCAAAGGGGAGGTTGTTTGTTAGCCCTCTTGCAAAGAAATTGGCAGCCGAGAAAGGGATTGACCTTACACAAGTAAAAGGTAAACCTGTTTCAGTGGAATGGGATTATAAAGTTAAAATTTAGTTGGATTTCCTCCTTAAGACCAGCATGTACTAGGCCGGGCACGATGGCTTGTGCTTGTAAGCTTCAGCCTATGAAGCGGCCGGGGCTAGGGATCGCGGTCCGAGTCCCGCCTGGGGCCCGTAGCGAGACCTAGTTCCAAAAAAAATAGCTGGGTGTGGTGGCGTGTGCCTGTCGTCCCAGCTACCTGGGAAGCTGAGGCTGGGGATTGCTTGAGTCTGTGGTACCCCGGGCAACGAGAGCCTGTGGTTCCATGGGCAAAAATAGCAAGACCTAGTCTCAAAAAGAAAAAAAGACCAGCATGTACAACGATATATAGTCATCTTGACTGGGGTATTGGGGAGAAAGGTGAAGGAGGGAAATATTTCCTTTGTTACCCCTCCAGAGTAGGGAAGCATTTTGTGCTTTAGCCTATCTGGGACACAGACAAATGAGGTAGCATTTTTTTCTCCTCCTCTATTCATGGGAAATGCTTTATTGGTGGAAGTAAATGTCCTTGATCAGCAAGGTTGGGATAGAGGATGGGATTGTGTCATAAAGTTAGTAGTTATAGCTGAAGAATTTAAACAAATGAAAAAGGGTTATTTATTAGATATTTACAACTTATTGAAGATAAAAGTGGAAACATCCCAGTATTCTTATACAGGCAGAGTCATGTGGTTCATTTATTATTTACACAAACATTCACTGAGTATTATCAGTGTTTGTCAGTTACTTATAAGGCAGACAGTATTTCCATTTCAGTTGCTTATATTGGCTATATAAGCAAGGAAAGAAAGTAACAGAAAGAGTGTGCAGTATAGTAATTAACAGTCTGGGCTTTGGAACTGGAGTGCTTGATTTGAATCCTAGCTCTACCATCCACTAGGGCATGTGTCCTTTTTGCTCCAGTTTCTTCAGTTCTGTTTTAAAATAGTATCTTGTATGAGGATTAAATAAGCAATAAACACCTAGAAAGTGTTTTTCTTTTAACTTGAAGGCATTACAAAGGTATTAGCTTCAGTGGTACTGACTTATTAAATAAGATAATGTAATGGTAAGAAAGAATTAAACAGCAATTTGCTAGGGTAAATTGATGTGTAGTTAGGACTGCTTTTAGACAGGATGCTTGGCAAGGATCTCTGTACTGAGGTGACATTTGGTCTGATCTGAAAACTGAGAAGGAGTCAGCTACTTACATGAAGCACTGGAGTAAAAGCATTTTGGGCAGAGACCCGAGTACACAGTCTACAGGGGAAACACGCTGGCATGTTTGAGGCTCTTAAAGGAGAGCAGTGTAAGGGAGCGCAGTGAACAAAAGGTCTAGTGGTAGGTGATGAGCTTGGAAAGAAACACAAGGGTGAAAGCACACAAGACTTTATAGGTTGTGATAGAATTTGAATTTTAAGTATAATAAGTCATTAAACTATAGCAAAGAAGTGATCTCGGGTGATGTATATTGTTCAAAAAACCATTTTGACTGTTCTGTGGAAATGGGTTCAGTGAAAGCCAGGGCACCTTTTTAAGATGCTATTGCTGAACTGATGTTGTGACTTAGACAAGAGTGGTGATGGTACACAACTTTAAGATACATTAAGATATAATGGCCTAGTCAAGGGTTGGCTTTGGGGACTTGTCGACATTAACTTCAGGAGAAGAGTGCAGTAAAACCTACTTTGTGTTGGGTGGAAAGTAGAAAGTGGATGAAATGAAGGAAACCTGTGGTTCACTCATTCATGAAGCTGTGCTGTGTAACAAGGCATAAAAACAGCAGTGTAGTTTTGGAAGGTTATGGGCTTAAGGAAGGGCTTTTGAAAATCAGTGATTGTAGATTGAGTTTAGTATAAAGTTTCTTAGCGCTGGTACTAATGGCACTTTTGACTGGTTGATTCTTTGTTAGGTGTGTCCTGTGCATTGTAGGATGTTGTCCTAGTGGCCTCCATCCCTTATGTGCTCCCACTGTGATTACCAGAAGTATCTTCAGACATTACTAGATGTTTCCTGGATGGTAGATTGCCTGGGTTGATAACCGGTGGTCTAAGAGAAAGGGGTATGCAGATAATGCAGAAAGGGAGGAAGGGCAGGATACTTTGGCAAGGAGCAAAGTTTTTGGCAGGATACTTTGGCAAGGAGCAAAGTTTTTGACAGGGAATTGACTTGATAGAAATTAGGGACATACTATCTTTTTATGAGAGTAGAGAATAAGGAGCAAGTTTATAGGTTTGGGGACAGAAGGTAAGAGTTCATCTCTGACTGCTGTCTGATCAATAAAATATGAAGTGAGGATGTCAGTTGGAGAATGAGTGGGGAGGTTTGAGGGCAGAGAGATTGTGAAATAGTACTCCTAATAGGCTCTTTCCCACATAATTTGTGGTTAGGTTATGGCTCTGAATTTGTAGTACAATCAAACAGTATGTACTTTTTTGTAGGTCACTTAGAGTGATTTTATCTGTCTGATTCTGTCTTTCCATCTATACTGAACACTCAAAGTTTTGTTTTTTGTTTTTTGTTTTTTTTAAGACAGAATGAGCTTTTAGCATTCCCTGTGCTTTGGTTCTGGATTTTGGGATGCATCATTTCTTGCATTCATTTGTCCATTTCTCTCCTTCCCTCTCAGGGTATTTATTGATTGATGTCTGCTTTTTTTTTTTTTTAAGTATTTCATGTTATCAGATTGTCTGCTATGCATGTCCAGTATGACTTAACTTTGTTGCAGATAGTTCTCAAATTTCCTAAAGTTTGTTGAAAATGGCCACATTTTATCCTTTCTTATGGCTGTATAATACTCCATAGTGTGTATATACCTCATCTTAAATAAATCCAATCTTCTGTCATTGGACATAACTTAAATGTTATTGCAAGTAATGTTACTATGAATGTTATAGAACATGAGACATAGAGTTTCTTTTTTTTCTTCATAGTTTCAAGAATGGAATTACCGTTTGTATGGCATTTCCCTTTTTAATACTTTAAGATAAATCCAGATTGATTGCCATCTCACATTTGATTGCCAGTTCACATTTCCACCAGTCCCTTTTTCTCTGCATCTCTTTCATCACTTGCTGTTGGGGTTCTCTTTCATTCTTATGGGGATGAGATGGTATCTCATTGTTTTTTTAATCTGTATCTTTCTTTTTTTTTCTCTCCACCCCTTAAACCTGTGATGATGAACATTTTTTCATGTCTTTTGACCTTCTGCCTACCCTCTTTGATGAATTGTGTGTTCATTTTGACTGCCCATTTATTAATTGTGTTACTTGTTATTTTATTGTTGAATCTTGGATATTGACCCCTTTTCATATATATATATATATATAGTGTAAATATTTTCTTCTATTGCCTTGGATTTTCTTGCATTGTACAAGAATTTTAACTTGCGGTAGTCCCAGTAGTTTATTTTTGTGTTTATATCGTGGAATATACAACCAGTGTCATCTTCCATGGATTTTATTGTTGTCAGTATTATACCTAAATCTTTAACCCAGTTTGAGTTTATTTTTTTAGACTCAGGCAGTATCTACTTCATATTACGAGCCTTTGAGTCAGGCTGTGGTTCTCACTCTGTAACCCCAACCCTGCAGCAGCCCTCCTACCATGCACCCTCTATCCTTGGTGCCATCCTTCTGCACCCCCTTACCCAGTGCAGTGGGGGAATCTCAGGAGCCCCAGTGTTGGTGCGTGATCAAGGCAATAGCTGCAGGGAGCTTTGCACAGCAGCTTCTCCTCCCTTTTGTGAGTTGTATTGCCCCCTTATGGCTCTAAACAAAGTTCACTTAAGATGCTTTTCCTACCTCTTTCTGTTGGACGAGTACTCCTTGTATGTACTGTGACATCTGTTTTACCCACAGGATCTTTTTGGTTTTGTTTTATAGCAGGTTAGTTGTGAGTATGTGAAGGAAGCCAGCTAGATGTCTTTACTCTGCCACCATCTTGCTGACCCACCAGTCTGAACTTCCTCCTTCCTACTCCCACCCCACTCCCACCCTGTGTCCCAGAACATTAAACTTCTCTGGTACAGGCACTGGAAGACAAACATTTTAGAGTTTGATGAGGGAGTGATTATAGCAATGATGCATAGAGTATAACCTGAATAAAGAGAAAGTGAAGGTACCAGGGAGTTAAATAGAGGTTGAGAGTAGAGGCATCAATGCAACGAAGGACTTAGCAAAGTTGGGGACATTTTGCAGTAAGAGGTACAGATGATATAGACTATATGAGCTGAGAGGATTGGTGATTGTATGGTGTTTTTTGACAGTGAACATGTGAAGTTTTTTTTCCCACATCAGCATCAATTTGCTGATACCAAGTGGATAGCCAGCAATTAATACCATTCTGATGCTATCCAGAGTCAGCCATCCCATTTAAGGACTCAGTTGCATAGGATTACCCCCACTTCAGATGCTAGTCATAAGTCCTGAAGACCACCCAGCCTTCTGACCCACTAACTGTAAAATCAGGGGTTTCTAAGATCCCCTTCTTAGGTGCACTAATTTGGTAGAATGACTCAAGAATGTGGGAGAACATTTTACTTGCTATTGCCAGTTTACTGTAAAGATACAGCTCAAAAACATTCCAATAGAAGGGATGTATAGGGCAAGATACAGTTTGTAGAGTGGGGTCCAGAGCTCCTAATGCCTTCTCTGGTCAGCTCCCAACAGAAACTCCCAGTCTTTTTCAAGAGTTTTTTAATTAATTAATTTATTTATTTTTTATTGGCTCTTGATTGTTGAGATCATTGTCAGCTCAATCTGTCCCCTCCTGGGGACAGATTGTTTAGCAAATTTCATCAAAATGGAATCATCTTGGGAAGAAACTGTTAAACCCTAAACCCTGATGTTCAGAGTTTGACTTGCTCCAAAGCTCGCCACATAATGTTTCATGTTTTGTTTTGTTTGATGCAGAACACTTTGTCATTTTTATCCCATTTTATCTTCACAGAATTTCAGACTGAAGACCAAATAAGATTAAGTGATTTTATAATCATCCACTTTATAACAACCCAAGTAGTTTTTACTCTTATTGTGGTACTTTTCCTTTAAACCATGCTGCTTTGTGATGGCCTGTTGTTCCTTCTTAGGAAGATAGGCAAGGGGATTGAAAAGATCTCCACTAACTCCTAGTAGTTAGGGGATTATTGTGAGTGACTGGAGATTACTTAGGCAATGGTACTACAGCTTTCCTCTTCTAGAGGGATCCCAGTGTCTGGTCAGTCTTGGTTGTAAAGGGAGGTTATGGTTTCTGTCTTTTATAGAGGCTGGGAATAGGGGTGCTGCCACCTTTGTTCTAGAGCTCCTGGTGAAGGTGAGCAGTCTTAGCCAACTCAGTTTTCACAATGAAGGAAAGGAGTTGGGAAGAACTGTACTTGGGATTCCCTTTTAAAGTGTGCTTTGGGGGTGATGAACCATTTGACCAGTTTGTTTCCCTAGAAGTGGCTTAGTGTACAAGGTATTTTGGTAACTCAATTCTGAATCTCCTTAGAGTTAAGGTTAGGATTACCTACTATAGTAGATCATTAGATTATCTAATTAACCTATCTAGGTTATAGGTTTGTCTATAGTCAGTCCTTAAAAGATTTTGCATGGGAGGAGGAAGGAAATTGAATGTGTATAAATAAGCCTATTGAAAAAACTTTGAAGACCTTTTCTCAAGTGACATTGCACGTTTCTTCAGTAGACCTGTGGCTCCTGTGAGAAAGCTGTGAGTTATGGAGACCACATAAAGAATGAATGTTTGTAAAGATGAGATAATTGCTGCCAGAGTTAGGATTAAGCAAATGGATTTGTCTGATATGCCCAAAACAGTTGTTCCTGTATGTATTGATTTTGTCTAAAGGGAATTCTTCATAGTGGAATGAATCTAGAGTCCAGATGTAGTTTATCTCAGGGTTCAGAAAAGGTTTCCTGGAGCTAAGCAAGAGAGGCAGCTAGATTTCATTTTGGAAGTGTAAACTGTACTCTGCATTATCCTTATGCTGGGATTTCCCAGTTTAAAAGCAAAGACTGTGCGAATATATAACTATCCAAATTATCTGTGGAGTTATCTGGATTAAATGTACAATTATCTAAAACTCTGAAAGGAAATACTGAAAATAGGAGAATAACTTGCTGTGGTTAAAAAGAAAAGAACCAGTGTAGATCAAGCAAGGGTACTCGGTGTGAATTCAAATTAATACTTAACAAAAGCTGGTGTTTTTAAGGATGAAGACAATGATCCCTTCAGTGTTTTTGGTAGCGAACCCTTCATTCCATGATCACAGTGCTGATGTGGAGGAACTAGTGATACGCTCTCTGTGATACTTACCTGTCTCTTCCAGGGACGGGACCAGAAGGCAGAATTATTAAGAAAGACATTGATTCTTTTGTGCCTACGAAAGCTGCTCCTGTGAGTTACATTCAACCTGTTTTTTTATTTTTCAGTTATCCCCTATCCCAGTACTTTGTTCAGCCTATTAGACCTTTTCATATAGTATGTCTTACTTAAAGTATGACCAGAACTGTATTTTGTCTAAATTCAATGGTTGACAATATGTAAGTATGAATATGACACTGATGTGTAAAAGCAGAGACTGTATACTACATATACTTGATTTTTTGTCATATCCTGGCCTTAATTCATGGGCTGTTTTTAAAGGTGTGCTTGCTAGCTGTTTGACTGAATATTTGAGTTTTACTTGACTAGTTAGTTTACCAGGAATTTAATCCATATGTCCAAATTTTTTTTAGATACTAGGTATCGCTTTGTTGCCCGGGGTAGTTCCAAACCTGTGGGCTCAAGTGATCCATAGACTCAGCTTTCCAGGTAGCTGGCATTACAGGTACGGACCACCATGCCCAGCTATTTTTTTAGATACTAGGCTTCACTACATTGCCCAGGGTAGTCTTGAACCTGTGGCCACAAGTGATTCCTAGCCTCGGCCTCCCAGTTAACTGGGATTTACAGGTGTGCGCCACCACTCCTAACCCACATGTCCAACTTTTGTTTGATTAAAATACAATGATATTGGCTAAAAGTAAAGATTTGTCATTGTTTTAATGCTGGGAAAATGGATTACCTGGTTTATATATATATATTTTTTAGTGGCTTTAAGAGCACTTTGTTTTTCTTGATGAAATTTTGCACACCAAAATAATTTTAAAATAATTTCTGGCTCAAGGAAGGATGACACTTAAAGCATGATTGCAGAATTCTCAGTATAAAAATTAAAAACAACTCTTAGGCTGTAAACTGTTCAAATCTGAGTTCCTCTTAACCACCTTGGGATAGAGGTGATTATTTGTATATACACCTTTTAATTTTTACTTTGCTCTCTGTAAAAGACTCACTAGCACTTGATCCCAGGTGCTTATGCTAAGGTTGGGCTACAGTTGCTGAGAACTTTTTCTCAACCCACAGGCTCCAGCAGCTGCTGTGCCTCCCCCGGGTCCAGGAGTGGCACCAGTTCCTACAGGTGTCTTCACTGATATCCCCATCAGCAACATTCGTCGGGTAAGTGTGTTACCGTAAATCTGGAACTAAAGCTTTTGGAGGCCTCTGCATTCATTCAGTTTCATTACACCCATACTTTGAAACAGCAACAGGTTCTTCTTTTTTTTTTCAGCTGAGAGTCTCAGATGACTAGTTAAAGAGATGTTTGGTTTTGCCATTTAATACTTGGAGTAAATAGGCACTGTCTTCTGAGTACTCTGAATTAAATACTTGTAGGAGGAGCTAAGTTACAGTCTAGTCCTCCATTTTCCCATTCTGGTAATACTTGGAGTAAGCCTTCATAGGGAAGTGGGGTGAAGGGATAGAAAAGACCTTGAATTAAGGTGAGATCTTAATCAAGGGAGTTGATTTTTGAATCTTTTCATTTTAGGTTATTGCACAGCGGTTAATGCAGTCTAAGCAGACCATACCTCATTATTACCTTTCTGTCGATGTAAATATGGGCGAAGTTTTGTTGGTACGAAAAGAACTGAATCAGGTAAAAGTTCTGAAAATTGCAAGTCTTTAAAATCAGGTTTTTGCTCCTATATTTTGCTAGACTGTGTCAGTTGCTGGTGGGAGATGGATTTTAACTTGCAGAGAGTATCCTGGAAAATTTTTATTTCCTAGTTCTTGATTAAAACATAACTTTTGAAAATGACTTTACCATGGGTTCATGTTAGCCTAGTTTAGTCACTAGGATGGCATATTCCTGAAATCTCTTTGGTTGTCTCCCTGAGAGTAGAATTTTCATTGTTTTTTTTCTCCACTGCTTTATATCCAGGACAATTGAGTTATATGCACAGCACAAAATAGAATTTCAAATAAGTGAATAAATGAACAAATTATTGAAAAAATGAAACATCAGCAGAATTTTGTAACTGGCTTAAAGAGATTAAAGATGATGGCATATTTCTATTGTCAAAATATTAAAGCTATTTTCTAGTAAATTTACTTGGAAACTAGGCATGAAAAATGTATGTACAATATCTGTATTATTCAATTTAAAAAATTTTTATTTTGTAATTTTCATACAATATTGATCATGTTTTAATATAATTCATATACTGCTACAGTGACTTCTTGTGTTTGCAGATGTTAGAAGGGAAAAGCAAAATTTCTGTCAATGACTTCATCATAAAAGCTTCAGCTTTGGCGTGTTTAAAAGTTCCTGAAGCAAATTCTTCTTGGTTGGATACAGTTATAAGACAGTAAGTATAGCACTTTTGGCGTCAGCAGTTTGATTGTGTTACTTAATATTCAGCTGGGAGTGTAAGGCATCGGAGGAATGGAATACACAGCAGGGGGTGAGGTCATTTCCACCAGCACACACAACTGTTATTGAAGGAGCGGTAAATTTAGGAAAGACTGTAAATTCTGAGTTTAGGAAAAAGAGATAAATGTATAGATAATTAAGTTCTCATGAAGCAGAGTAAATCCTTTTCCGCCACTAATTAGTTGTGTGTGCTAAAACTTAAGGGAGTCAAGATTGAGAAGGAAATCAGGAGCAGTATTTGTTAATATCATGGTGCCGTGTGACTGACCTGGAGCTGTGTTCACATGTGTTCTCATCTAACCTTTGTGATCACCTTATATGTTAAGTGCTTTCATTTCTGCTTTTTAGATGAAGAAACTGACATCTGGTGAGTTAACTAACTTACCCAGAGTTATTATGCTACTTATTGAGGGTAGCACACAACTTTGGGTTAAATCAGTATTCAGTGTTATTTTTATTCCTATATCTAAGGTCATATGGCTAAGATATGCAGTATACCATGAATTGAATACCTGATTATTTTGGATATTTGTATATGTTGCAAAATGATCACCACAGTAAGTCTAGTTAACATCCATTACTATATGTAGTTACAAAATTGTGTTCTTGTAATGAGAGCTTTTAAGCTTTAATAATTAGCAACTTTCAAATTTATAATACAGTATTATTAAGTATAGTCTTAATCTTTTGTATCTCCATGAGTTATTTTATAGCTGAAAGTTTATACCTTTGGGCCCTCTTTACTCATTTTGTGCCCCACCTCCCACCTTCTAATTCCCACTTCTACCTTTGGCATCCACCAGTCTCTTTACTTTATCTATGAGCTTCAGTTTTTGTGGGATTTTTTTTGTTGTTGTTGTTTGTTTTTTTAGATAGCACATATAAATGAAATAATTTGTATTTATCTGACTTATTTCACTAAGCATAAGCTAGTTAAGGTTTATCCATGTTGTTGCAGATAGCAAGATTTTTGTCTTTATAGCTGAATAATATTCCTGTGTGTGTGTGTGTGTCTTTGTCTTTTTCTTTTTCTCTCTGTCTCTCTCTCTCTCTCTGAGGGTAGCACATTTTTCTCTATCAATTCATCCACTGAAGCATACTTAGATTACTTTAGATTACTTCTATACAGTAAACATGTGGGGTGTGGATAACTTTTTAAGTTAGTGTTTTTTTGTTTTGTTTTTGTTTTTTCAGGTAAATACCTAAAAGTGGAGTTGCTGAGTAATAGCATAGCTCTGTTATTCATTTTTTTGAACATTTCAACTTTTTGCTTTTGGTGTCAGATTAAAAAACTATTTTCCACTGATGTCAAGGAAATTACTGCCTTTGCTTTCTTCTAGGATTCTTTTTTTTTTTTTTTT